>JAJGRW010000094.1:572163-601157 GCA_025461045.1 Carex parvula | reverse complement strand
TAAAAAAATAAAATGTAGTTTTAGATGAATGACACTTTTGGTGCTGTTTTTGTATATAATAAACTCGTTCAGTGCCCTCTAAATTAGGCTGTTATCGATCCTTAATTTATTGTATTTTTTTGTTAGTTTCGATGTCCAACAATTTTTTTATTTTTTTTTCTTATTTAAGGATAAGAGGCCAAAAGAAGCTGCCTTCGGGATGTTAGATGTATTAATGAAGAAGGATTTAGCAATGTTGAAGAAGATTGTCAAAAGAAAATTGAGCAAGACAAAGAAAAGGAGAAAGAGGAAGCAAAAATGCGAGGCTCATAAAAAGTCGAGGCGTAGCTGGTCACAGGAACTCCACCGCCGGTTTGTTCATGCACTTGAGCAACTCGGCGGTGCTGGATGGTTAGTTCCCAGCCATATACAGTAATTTTCTAATGAATTTTTTTTTGCGAGTATTTTATATACCAAATGTTTCTAATATTGGCATGAGCCCCTTCCGAGGCTAGACATTACAGAGAAACATTTCTTTTTAAACAATGGTGTAGATGACATCATGAATCTACAAAAAATTGTTGTTATGTGTACTTAACATAGCTCTCAAGTTAGTAATTTTCGAATAAGAAAGAGTGCAAGTCCCTCCAACTGCCTTTAATTCTCTGCCAAATTTTTGAAATGTGTTTTGTTTTGAACTGATGGTTGCAGTGGCGACACCAAAACATATCAGGGAGTTGATGAAAGTGGATGGTCTTACCAATGATGAGGTCAAGAGCCATTTGCAGGTAAGAATAGTTACATGCATTTATATCATTTGAAACACACTGTTTCCTTGTAATGCATTAGATTCCTTGGAATAAACCCACCTTTAATTTTAGTGTAATGTATGTGCGTCTTTGTGTGTATACAGAGACACTTGTAGTTGGTTTTCATTAACGTTCCTATTTACTTAGATGGCATTTATTTTGTGAACATTTCTCAAGTTAAAAGAAAATTCAGTAATGACTAGTTACTTAATTAAACTTAAAGAGAACCTTGCTGCGTTTAATTACTCATAAATTGTTTACGGTCACTAGCTGAATAAATAGATGGGTACTTAGGGCTTCACTTGCTTTGAAGGAGTTTTACTTGGAGAGAGAAATTAAGTATTCCAAACATGTTTCGTTCGAGGGAAAATACGTTTAATTGTTTCACACTGCTATGTGATATGAAATCAACTGACAATGGAGGATTTACTAGTGTATATGCAACTTTGGGTTTGAAAGTAGCTATCACCCACATAAAAGTTCTCCAATAGATGGGTCAAATCTTGCAATATATGGGGTCAATTATTGATATAGACTACCTGTCTAGATCCGGTCTGATTTTTTATCTGATTTGATCCTTATCCAAAAATTTGTAGATAAGCTTGTAGATAGTTTCTGGCGTTATTGTTTTATTCTTACAATTTTAAAGAGTTTTATTTTGAAAAGTTAATATTTTTTTTAAATTAAGTTTATAAAACCTGAAGTCACTCACTTTCTGCAACAAAACTACTTGAGTTTTGGCAGATGCAAGTAATAGTTAGAAATTAAGCATAAGCTTTATAGATACTCTTGCTAGGTGTTTTATCTTGTGTCAAGTCGTATTCCTCTAATTAACTGTAACATTGCCATCGGATAGTATCCAAAATGGAAAGAATAATATATTGGCCCCATTAACATAGTATTTACAAGTTAAAAGGACTATCTTCGTTACAGGGAATTAACTCATGATTGTATTTTATATAACGTATTTTATAGAGTGTAATAGTGTATATTTGGAATTTGAACAGTGCTACCAAATAGTGAATTTTTCAAGTTAAAAGATCCAATTTATTTTTCTAGCGCTTTGTATTTCTCTAGTATATACGATAAATTTTTTAGATGTGACTCAATGCACCGCATCCTTCAACGAAGTAATCACTGTTTTTTCTGGCCAAAAGTATATAGAAAGTGATCATGAGGTGCCCCTGCCACAGTAGGATTCAGTCACTTCAAGTCCAATGAAGGTGAATGGCGTAAAAAATGTTGAGGAAATTGGGAATAAGGTGGCCATTTACACTAGCGCTTGATGCTTTAGATCTCCCATATATATATATAAAATTGCGGGACATATCAGATTTCCTTGAACTTTGACCAGAAAATTTGTACCAACGACCCAACTTGGACAAAATTGAAGTTTAGTGTTTGTGGTGGCACAAATCAGACTTAAGTGATCAAATTTATGAAATGTGGTTTTACTGTAGAGTGACGTCAATAAAATTCACTGTACATTCATTATGTATTTACATATGATAAGTGCATGAGCACTTGAACTAACATTTAATGATTGGTATATGTTTTGCATTTTGCATGTTTCTAATTCTGCACCAATAAAACATAAATCAATGTCATGCATTTATTGAGCTTGTGTTTTTCCTTTGACATTTTATGACTGCTTACATTATTTCTTCTTTTTGGTTGAATTCAAGTGCAACAAATTTTTTCAGAAGTACTCATATATTCCACAAAATTTACAGAAATATCGACTGCACACAAAGAAACCAAGCTCGAGAGTACGAAGTAGCAGTAGCAATGATTATGCATCGCAAGCTCCTCAGTTTGTTTTAGTTGGAGCATGGGTCCCTCCAGCAGACTGTAGCGGCAGTGAGGACAGTGGCAGCCCGGCCAATTTTATACATCCTTCCTTGGTATCACTTCCATCACATTTGATACTGCCCCATCAGAACAGAAAAAAGATTTTGCATGGATCGCCAACAGGTCCACTAGAGAATCATCCAACTAGAGATAGAACAGCCAAATCAGCCTCTTCACAAACTACCAATGCCTCATTCTAGGTAACTTGCACCTTAGCTTGCTACCTTGTCTTAATTTCAACAAGCCCTATTTTGGATATAGCTATATTCTCTATTAAGTCACTTGACTGTACTTCTGTCACCTTTTCTTCACTAGGCAGTTCTAGTATACATCCAATTTTATGGTGCTTTTGTTTGATATCTTGAACAATGTTGTCCAAATAAAAAAATTTCATGTAGAAGATTTGCTTTTGGTTAATTAATTAGGGTTAAGGATAATAAAAATGTCACTGTAGATGTTGTTATCTATTATCTTAATGGGGTTACGTCCAACATTAACATAGACTGTAAATAAATAATATATATTCAATGTTGAATATTTTATCGGGACAATTTCAGAGACTGTAAATGTCAAAATGATTAACTGGATGTACCAGAAATAAAATGTTTACCAGAATTAGCCTGTTTCTAATATCCAACCTCAAGGGGTTCTGGACCCAAGGGGCATAGGTTCTTTTCGGGAACATCAACCAACTTGTCGATTTAATTAATTTTAAAGAAACAAATTGAATCATTCTAATTTTTTATCAATATGCTATTTGTGGATGTAAATTTTAACCTTGCAATTAAACAACATGCAGATTTAAGCGACCAAAACATGAAAGAACAGAAGTTAGAGCTCCAAGAGGAAAGTGCAAGCTAGTTCAGTAATCCGTGGTATAATATTTGATTTTTACAAGAGTTGGTTCTTGGAGCTATGGTTTTGAGGTGTTGTGGGTCACAGAATCTAACATCTGACAGTGGTCCCTACAAATCAGCTAGTATACGTCTGATGTATATCTTTATGATTTTTTTGGACCGATTCAGATATAATAATTCCTTATTTCTTGTAAATTATGTTTGTACTTTGTGGGGAGAGAATTTTGATCTTGTTTCACTTGATAGTTCTTATGTATTTGCATGTAATTATTGTATCTGAATCATATTTTACGATTGTTTTATCCATCGTGTTTGGCATTAGCAGTCATATATAGCTGGATGCAACTTTCAAGGGTCCGAGTGCCTTAGAGTTTGACATCTATATTTGCATATGGGTTGAGCGCGCATGCTGCATCTTAAGACTCGAAGAAATATGTAAACATGCACAGACTATATATTATTTATATTCCGTGTTGTAAAAAGCAGTCGCTAAGATTGAATAGTTGGAGTTGGTAGGCAAATTTGTCACAAATATTATGATTGGAGGATATTTTGCTGATCTGAATGATATCAGTTGTCAAAATGGAATTAACTGATCCAAGGATCTTCAAAGATTATGAGTCATGAGGGCAATCTTTTTATCAAATGTACCCCGTTTGCATCCACCCCAAATTATATCCACTAGGCAATTTGTTTTAACAATACATTATTATTATTTTTTGTAATATTTGGTTAGCAATTTTTACAATAAGTTAGTTATTTTAAATATATATTCATTGAAAATATGCGTGTGATTGTGTATTTTAACATAAAACGACTTACTAGTAGCAAGAATATTGTTCTTGTAAATATTTTTTTTTAAGTAAAAATAAGGGTCATACCCTCATTTAGTTCTTGTAAACATTTAATTTGTTTATTTTAAAATTCAGTAGTTATCTTTATCACTTACATATATAGTTATCAAGATATGTCTAATAATAATATAGATGTCATGTACCTTAGATATCAATGGGCAACCCACTACCAATCTTAAAGATATTAAGTCTCATGTGGTTCAATATTACAAATCCATTCTGGGGAAGAGGGCATGAAATATGGTTTCATGAATTCCTCTTTCTGGCCTCAAGAATCTAGGGTTACTGATACTGAAAATAGTCAGCTGATTCTGCCCTTTTCGGAGGAAGAGATCAAAAAAGGCAGTTTTTGACTCCCCCTCAAATGGGGCTCCTGGACACCTGATGGATTCACGTTTACATTCTATCAAAAATTTTGGGAATTACTCAAATCAGATCTTTTGGCTCTATGTCAGGGATTCCATCAACAACATTTGGATTTGCATAAGTTGAATATATCAATTATATGCTTGATCCCAAAAGAACAGGAGGCTTCAGTTATCAATAAGTTTAGGCCTATTAGCTTAGTAAATTTTAGTTTTAAGATTCTATCTAAAATTCTTACTAATAGACTTGAGGGCATTATGGGAAGATTGATAGATGAAAGTCAATCTGCATTCTTAAAAGGCAGATACATTTTAGATAGTGTTCTTATTAGTCAGGAAATTATTCATTATAGTCAAACTCTCAATCAACCTGGAGCTATTATCAAGGTTGATTTTGAAAAACATATGATAAAATACATTGGAAATATCTTTTAGAGGTGTTAAAATTTAGAGGATTTACACCTTGTTTGGATGGAGAGTAGAGGAAGGAAGGGGAGGTGAAGAACAGGAGAATGGAATGGAATGGAATAGAAAGAAATATTAACATATTTAATCTCTTTGTGTTTGGATGATTAATGAGGGAAAATAAATTTAACTTTTCTTTCCATCTTGTTTCTTGTTTGGTTGATTAAAATTTAGAAGGTTAATGAGAAATTCAGTGGTTATTGTAGGTTTGTGACAAAAAACTTGTATAAGAATTATATAGGTAAGATATAGGGTTGAGCATTTGTGCTATTTTTTCTAAAAATATTTGCAACAAAATTTCTTTCCATCCATTACACCCCAAATCGGAAAGAAAACCAATTCGACCTATTAATTACAATAATACAAGGTTAAACCTTTCACCTCCTATACCCTTCACCTCCAACGTAATTTTATCAACCAAACACAATTCGACGGAAAGTTTTCTTTTCTTTCTATTCCCTTTATTCCTCTGCTCTCATCCAAACAAGGTGTTAGTGATCTTTGGATACAATGGATTCAGGCTTGGCTAGTGAATTCTCAGTCTTGTATCAATGTGAATGGAGAACTCACACATTACTTTTATTGTAAGAGGGGCATTAGACAAGGGGATCCCCTTTCCCCCTTTCTTTTCATCTTAGTTGCTGATACATTGAGTCAGTTTTTTCTTAAGGGTAGGAAAGCACATCTCTTGAAAGGGTTAGGACCTCCCTGTCAGAATGGTTTCCCTATTACTAACTGTCACTATGCTGACGATACCATCATCTTTCTCGAGGCAGAAAATGATAATATTGAAGCAGCATGGTGGACCATTCTTGCTTTTGAGGCCTTATCTGGGATCATAATGAATCTCCAGAAAACTGAATTGTTTACTATTAGTTCTACTGAGGGTCCCCTTTTAGCTACTCTATTTAGGTGTAAAATTGCATCTTTCCCTCTCAAATACCTGGGTTTGCCTTTACATAGATCTAAATTAACTAAGAAAGATTGGGACTTTCTTCTTGATAAGTTTGAACAAATATTACAAAATTAGAAAGAACATATGCTTTCCATTGGTGGAAGAGTTACTTTACTCAATTCTGTGTTATCATCCATTCCTTTATACACATTATTTATTTTTAAGATTCCTAAATATGTCATCCAACAAATAGATAGAATTCGATGTAGATTCTTATGGCAGGGACTTGTAAAAGTAGGAAGAATGTGCTTTGGTCAATTGGCCTTTGACCTGTTTGGCTAAAGAGGTGAGAGGTCTAGGAATACTTGATATCAGACAAATGAATATGGCCTTACTTCTTAAATGGTGGTGGAAATTTCAAGACCACTCATATACAGGGTTATGGAAAACAATCATAATTCATAAATATTATTCTGGTCACCATATACCCTACTCTGCATTTTGGAAAGCCATTATGGCACTAGAGGACTTAGGTAAATGTAGTGTCATTCATTTGCCTAGTTCACAATCTTAGCTTAACTTTTGGTCAGATGCATATAATAATGAGATTCCTCTCAAAGTTATCTATCCTCAATTGTATGATATTTGTGCTTCCAAGAATATTACTTTGAGAGAGGTGATATAATCTCAGGGGGATGTTGTTAAGTTTAGGCGACAATTTGATCCCATTGCAGTCTAGGAATGGACTTCCATATTACATTTTATTAGTAACTTGTCTTTTACACATACTCATGATAAAATGGCTTGGACATGAGAGGCTTCTGGTCTATTTTCTGTTAAGTCATTATATAGGTTTATCAATTTCAGAGGAGTCTGCTTTCCTCAACCAATGTTATGGTGGCATCTTCCTTTACCATATAAAATCAAAATTGTTATATGGTTGGTAGCAAGAAATATGATTCTTACTAAACAAACCTTGAGGAAAAAGGTTGGCAGGGTAATACCAAATGTCAATTTTGTCATGAAGATGAAACTACCAACCATTTGTTCCTTAATTGTAGATTAGCACAACCGATCTGGTTTTGGATTGGCAAGAGCCACGAACATTTTACCAATTGGTCCACTGTGAAAGATGTTATTCAATTTTCACAAACTCTTCCTAAAAAGTCTCAAACTGGTTTTTTTATTATGTTTAGTGCTCTTTGTTGGACACTTTGAAAACTAAGGAATGAATATTATTTTCAGAATGTCCCAAAGAAGTCTTTTAGAACCATAGTGTTACTTATTATCTCCCTTGTTACATATTGGACATGTATCATCAAAAGGCAGACTAAGGAGATTGCTCAAGCCGACTGGTTGCCTGATGAACTGGATGCAATCCGTTGCAGGTTTGGGACTCTAATGAAGAATGTCACTCTTAGAGGTGCTACTTTTATCAGATTACCCGGATCCGATCCGGAACAGAACCGGATCCGACTTGGAACCGACCCGGATCCGGTTAATTTGGGTAGGATATGGTTTAAAAAATATAACCGGTTAAATTATGGGTACGGTTACAAAATTAATAATTTAATATCCGATCCGGAACCGATATTGTAATGGATAGGATATGGGTTTGAATTAGTTATCCGACCCATAACCGAATCTGACCCGACACCCATATAAATACCCGATAAAACATATATTAATAACTATGAAAATACAATTTTACATATAATCAAATTAACAAATGTCATGCCAGTAATCACATGTTGCATATTAATTTTTTAATTAAAATTTATTGCTCTGAATATATCTTTCAATATCTGCCTAATATATCATCTGCATAATCATGAAAATTTATTGCTCTGAATATATCTTTCAATATCTACCTTATATATCCTCTGCATAATCATAAAAATTTATTGCTCTGAATATATCTTTCAATATTTGCCTTATATATCATCTGCATAATCATGAAAATTTATTGCTCTCATTGATATGTCTTTGCAATAAATCTCATTGAAATCAAATATCTGCCATAAATTTAATTCTCTATTAAAATATTAGTATTAATATTCCATTCATGGATTTTTTGAATCATAGAAAAGGAAATCACCATCTCCAATATTTTACTTTTTCAAATTCTTGGGAGTTGTGTATACCCACTTCAGATCCGGAACCGCCCATATCCGGACCGGACCTGATAATCCACAAACAAGTTATGGGTATCTATCTATCCAGAACCGAAAGACTGGACCCGAAATATCTACGGGTAGATAGGTATCCGGATCCGGACCCGACCCGATTTGAAACAAATAAGTATATGGATCGAAATTTGGACCCGAACACTTTTAGAATACGGATCCAAATATAATAGTATCCGGACCCGACCCGACCCGATAGCACCTCTAGTCACTCTATAGAGTTCCAACTGGTGCTCTATCGCATCCTCCAGATGATGGTGATGATGACCATGCTACTTTTGTGGTTTAGTTCTGAGATTTGAATATGTTAGGGTTATTTGTAATATATTAGTTTCCTATGCTTTTGAGACTATGCTACTATATGCTACTAAGTGAACTCTATACCTGCTTTCGTTTGGAGTAGAATGCAGGCTTATTTCCTTTTGTATGATAACTTTGGTTATGGTGTTTCTTTAAAGAAACGGGCTAAAAAGCCTTTTATAAAAATATATATATATAGATGTCATGTGGCCTATCACCATTACATTTTTGTATGATTATGATCAGTCATGTCTTGAGAAATATAACTGTGTACGTGTTAAACATAAATATATAAATTATAAAAGTAATAGTTTAGTTTTATATGTATACATTTTGTTTAAACTAACTAGATTAATAATAAAAAATACACAGTAACATTCACATTTTTTATAAAAATATGTGAAATAACTAAATATTTACATAAACAACACATCTTTTAAATCAAGCTCGCTAGTGTACACATCTAGGTGTGAAAACAAAGATGAACTCATGAACACTCATTAGTGCATTAGTGGACTCTTAACACATTCGTCTCTGCATATATATTTGTCGCCTTTGATTCAAACGTATTAAATGATCCAAGTTAAATAAGCGAGAACTAGATCACGAGAATCAACCTTCGATATAGTGATGATAAAGAGACATCGTCCTCCGTTTAAGAGATCGGATGTTTGAAACTTATGTAATTTTTTTTTTTTGTAAATATTAAAAAGTTAGGTGGTTGATCTCGAACTCTAGATCTTCTTACTAACAAAAGAGAGCTAGATTAAAATCTGGAAGAAAATTTTGACATATGAGTTTAAAATTGCCAACCAGTGAAATATTTATCATGACCGGCTAACTATCCGGAGAAAATAAGATTTTTCATAACTAATCTCACGGTACAACCGAATACCCATTTCACATTCTCATAATCAATCCCTTACATATCTATACTCATGAGTTCTCACTTTTTCAAAAGTAAGTTTCCGTCTCCGTCAAATTTTATCCCGTGTAAACATGTACAAACGAACATGCCTAAACTTGAAATGAGATGTTATGGGCGGGTGGTCCCATCTTATCCACACAGGCAAGAACTTTGAATTTGAGAGAAGTCATGGGATGTGGGCATGAATTTGCAATAAATTTGCTTGAAACTCTTGTAGTTATGAAGTACTATCTCCACAATAATGTCAAGGCTCGTCCCAATGAAAAGATGGATAAACTAACACTGATCTGTACTCTAAACTTAATTCATTTAATCTACCACTCTGCTTAACAATATTTAATCATTTACCCACTTCGCAATCAGCACCTACAACTAAAAAGTATTAGGTCAATTGTTTCTCAATTAGTGTATTATCACGAGCTAAAGAGATAAGATTAAATGTACGGTCGTCAAATATAGTAATAGGTGGATCAGGTCGCGCACCAATTGCAAGATAAAAAGATTAGATAGGTTCCCGTTTCTATTTTATTTCTTGTTTCAGTACCTTTCAGGGATATGATTTTTATCCAAAGTCGCATCCTCCGACCCCCCACAGTACTATTCTGGAGTAAGTTATTGCTGTAATGTATATATTTTTTTTTCTTATGATACAGTATATCTTTTAATATATCGTACATTTTTTTATAAGAAACTAGTCAAGTGGCGTTCAAGCCACGTTGGGTCATTGCATTGGTTGATATGGCTATTGGGGTTTTATAAACTTCCGAAAAATGTAAAAATGAAAGTTGTGGTTGGATACTTGGATCCAATGTGAACAGGTCTGGAAAAAGCAATGCGGTTAGCGTGGTGAAATTTACTTTTAATATTAACCACAACACTGGACATCTCCCCTTCCAATTATGGGTCAATTTAAAGGAGGAATTTCATGTGTGTCTTCTAAATTTTAAGAAATTATCGTATTTCTATCTTTAAAATTCATAATAAAATTATATGTAACATTCTAAATTTTTTAAAACTCATAAATTTATCCAATTTATTGTCTTTTCTATTTAAACTAATTTCAAATTTATAAAGTATAATTTTTTAAACTTTATTAAAAAAAAAAGTGTGGCATGTTTAAGAAAAATTTTCAATCCTCTAATTGGTTGGTTGTGGAACAAATGGTTCATTTTCTTACTTTACGGTGCAGATGCAAACATATGCTTAAATATCAATGTATATGTATGTGTCAGAAGTATAGAAATAATCATATGTTCTCGGGCACTGACTGACTAAAAGATTGAACATTTTTCTTACAAGCTTTAGAAGTATTAAATACTATCAAAATATAGTAATTAATAGCTGAAAATTGTCCAACTAGTATTTTACTTTTTAATTGTAGCTACATCAATGGACATCTTCCCTTTCAACTATTGGCCAATTTAATGAAGGAGGAATTTCATGTGTATCTTTTACATTTTTTGAAATTATCGTATTTCTATCTTTAAAATTCATAATAAAATTATATTTATCATTCTTAATTTTTTAAAACTCATAAATTTATCCAATTTATTGTATTTTCTATTTAAACTAATTTCAAATTTATAAATTATACTTTTTTAATCTTTATTAAAAATAAAGTGTGGCATGTTTAAGAGAAATTTTCAATCTTCTAATTGGATGGTTGTGGAACAAATGGTTCATTTTCTTACTTTATGGTGTAGATTCAAACATATGTTTAAATATCAATATATATGTATGTTTCAGAAGTATAGAAATAATAATATGTTCTCGGACACTGACCGATTAGGAGATTGAACATTTTTCTTACAAGCTTTAGAAGTATTACATACTATCAAAATATAGTAGTTAATAGCTGAAAATTGTCCAACTAGCATTTTACTTTTTAATTGTAACTACATCAATGGACATCTTCCGTTTCAATTATGGGCCAATTTAATGAAGGACGAATTTCATGTGTATCTTTTACATTTTTTGAAATTATCGTATTTCTATCTTTAAAATTCATAATAAAATTATATTTATCATTCTTAATTTTTTAAAACTCATAAATTTATCCAATTTATTGTATTTTCTATTTAAACTAATTTCAAATTTATAAAGTATACTTTTTTAATCTTTATTAAAAACAAAGTGTGGCATGTTTAAGAGAAATTTTCAATCTTCTAATTGGTTCGTTGTGGAACAAATGGTTCATTATCTTACTTTACGGTGCAGATGCAAACATATGCTTAAATATTAATGTATATGTGTGTGTCAGAAGTATAGAAATAATCATATGTTCTCAGGCACTGACCGATTAGGAGATTGAACATTTTTCTTACAAGCTTTAGAAGTATTAAATACTATCAAAATATAGTATTTAATAGCTGAAAATTGTCCAACTAGTATTTTACTTTTTAATTGTAGCTACATCAATGGACATCTTCCCTTTCAATTGTGGGCCAATTTAACGGAGGAATTTCATGTGTATCTTTTACATTTTTTGAAATTATCGTATTTCTATCTTTAAAATTCATAATAAAATAATATTTATCATTCTTAATTTTTTTAAAACTCATAAATTTATTCAATTTATTGTATTTTCTATTTAAACTAATTTCAAATGTATAAAGTAACTTTTTTTAATCTTTATTAAAAACAAAGTGTGGCATGTTTAAGAGAAATTTTCAATCTTCTAATTGGTTGGTGGTGGAACAAATGGTTCATTATCTTACTTTACGATGCAGATGCAAACATATACTTAAATATTAATGTATATGTGTGTGTCAAAAGTATAGAAACAATCATATGTTTTCGGGCACTGACCTAGGAGATTGAACATTTTTCTTACAAGCTTTAGAAGTATTAAATACTATCAAAATACAGTATTTAATAGCTGAAAATTGTCCAACTAGTATTTTACTTTTTTGTAGCTACATCAATGGACATCTTCCCTTTCAATTATGGGCCAATTTAATGAAGGAGGAATTTCATGTGTATCTTTTACATTTTTTGAAATTATCGTATTTCTATCTTTAGAATTCATAATAAAATTATATTTATCATTCTTAATTTTTTAAAATTCATAAATTTACCAATTTATTGTCTTTTCTATTTAAACTAATTTCAAATTTATAAAGTATACTTTTTTAATCTTTATTAAAAAAATGTGGCATGTTTAAGTGAAATTTTCAATTTTCTAATTGGTTGGTTGTGGGACCAATGGTTCATTTTCTTACTTGCGGTACAGATGCAAATGTATACTTAAATATCAATGTATATGTATGTGTCAGAAGTATAGAAATAATCATATGTCCTCGGACACTGACCAATTAGGATATTGAACATTTTTCTTACAAGCTTTAGAAGTAATAAAATACTATCAAAATATAGTAATTAATAGCTGAAAATTGTCCAACTAGTATTTTATATTTTAATTGTCTAATTTTTTTATTGTTTTAAGTTTAAAAACCAAGGGACATGTAGCATTTTCGGCTTCCATTGGCTTTAGTGTAATTTCAAAATTACAATTCATTTAATTTAATAAGCATTATTAATTTACTTATGATAAAATTTGGCCCTGCTATAAAAATATTCTAGCTTCGTCATTGCTTTGTAGTACATTTAGCATGCCATCACATTAGTAGGAAGTGCTTTGATGAAAATCTAAACAAAATTGCATAATTTTGACGCAATTCAATTCATCCTATCTATACAATGCAATCTTATGTAATCCAGCAAATTTGCTTTCCATTTTTTGTGCTTTATGCCAACTTACGAATTACTAATCACTGTTTCTGTTTTCTTAATGATATTGCTTGATGCTGACTGTCATGCTTATTAATCCTGTTTGCGATTTTAATGCTAGCAATATAAAATTATCTCTCATTAATTTAAGGGTGCAAATCGACTTTTACTGCATGTAATGCTGCTATTTTTTTTATTGTTAACTAACAAGTTATGGAGCATATGCTAAAACTAACACCATTATACTTGTAAGATATATTAGCAAAGAATATTCGTACCCCCAACCACTGTACATGACATGAAGCCTTTCTTCATTGTTGCTTTTCTTGTTCTCTAACTTGAGGAGCCGACATTTTTATTAATATCCAAAGTTTAATACAAATTATTAATTATACCCAGAACTCAACTTAATATCGATATATACCCAAGCCGGCCATTTTCTGGCCGGCTTAGGGAGGGTACATAGCCGGCCATAAAATGGCCGGCCATGTACCTTTTTTTTTTTTTTTTTTTTTTCCGTTTAAACCCCTATATATACCCTTTTTTCTCTCTCTCCTCTCACAATCCTCTCATCCCAACCCAATTCCGAATTCTCTCTTCTTCCTTGAGGTAATTTTTTTTTTATCTAATTTAATTTTTAATTTATTTATTTTAGGGTTTAGGGTTTTAGGTGTTATAATTTAGATTATGTTGTTGTAATTTAGTGTAATTAGCTAAGTTAACTAATATTTAGTGTAATTAGCACAATTGACCAATATTTAGGGTATTTTGGTTTTTTTTACCCTAATTATGCCGATTAAGCGTAATTTTACCGAAATTAGCACGTTTGACCAATATTTAGGGTATTTTGGCCTTTTTTTACCATAGTTATGCTAATTAAGCGCATTTAGTGTAATTAGCACAGATAACCAATTTTTAGGGTATTTTGGCTTTTTTACCATAATTAGGCTGATTAAGCGTAATTTTACCGAAATTAGCACGTTTGACCAATATTTAGGGTATTTTGGCCTTTTTTTACCATAGTTATGCTAATTAAGCGCATTTAGTGTAATTAGCACAGATAACCAATTTTTAGGGTATTTTGGCCTTTTTTACCATAATTAGGCTGATTAAGCATAATTTACCGAAATTAGCACGTTTGACCAATTTTTAGGGTATTCTGGTCTTTTTTACCATAATTATGCTAATTAAGCGCAATTAGTGCAATTAGCACAGATAACCAATTTTTAGGGTATTTTGGCCTTTTTAACCATAATTAGGCTGATCAAGCATAATTTTACCGAAATTAGCACGTTTGACCAATTTTTAGGGTATTCTGGTCTTTTTTACCATAATTATGCTAATTAAGCGCAATTAGTGCAATTAGCACAGATAACCAATTTTTAGGGTATTTTGGCCTTTTTTAACCATAATTAGGCTGATCAAGCATAATTTTACCGAAATTAGCACGTTTGACCAATTTTTAGGGTATTCTGGTCTTTTTTACCATAATTATGCTAATTAAGCGCAATTAGTGCAATTAGCACAGATAACCAATTTTTAGGGTATTTTGGCCTTTTTTAACCATAATTAGGCTGATCAAGCGTAATTTCACCGAATTTAGGTTATTTTAGATATCAGGATGCCTAGAGCACGGCCTACCCAGCGTCCATTAGTGGACGAGCAGATCAGTACTAGCAGCACGGAGCACATCAGTCCTCTCCTGTGGATTCCCCACAGCGAGCACCGAGTCTCACTGGCTTCTCGTGAGGTACGTTCCTTTTCTTATATTTTCATTAAATTTTGTTGGGTTTAAATTTTATCATGTTATCACCATGCGGATTATCTTTTTCAACGCAGGACATTAATCTTCTAGATGTGAAGTTGCGGTGCGTACACATGAAGTACTACGAGGTGATGCGGCCGATACTTCTGAGTACGAGTCCCTCTCGTACAGTCTCCAGGAATTCGGGGTATTCGATGAGGATTTCAGCTCGGCACCGAGGGTACCCCGATATGGCACAGAGATGCCGCATGATGGAGAGGCTAGTGGTAGCGGGTCTCATGCTCAGCCTGCCTTTGGGAGTGAGTTTGCCGCATCTATCTTCGCTACACCTCCGCCAGTACCACCAGTCTCCACAGGCGATGCCAGTTGGGATACCGCCGAGCAGATATTGAGGTCTGTCGATGCCCCAGATGAGCCCGAGAGAGACGGAGCCTGGCCGCGCTGGCCGCGCCGGGCAAACGCCGGAGTACCGCCTCATCGATATTCTCCCTCTCCGTTTTAGTTGTATTTTTACTAGTTTTGTACTATTTATATTTGATATACTATTTATGTTTGGTATATTTGGATTATCCTATATTTCGGTTCTTGTGTATGTGTGCTTTTATGGTAATGCTAAACAAAAAATATAACAACATTAAAATAGTAGCACAACATAAAAAATAGTAGCACAATATAGCGTATTCAATTAATATAACAACTTGTAAAATAATGTAATGTCATGTAATTTAGCGTAATTTAACATAATATAGTGTTATTCAATATAATTTCAATTAATATAACATATTTTAATATAAATATGCTAATTATATATCAAAAGAAGTAATATAACAACTAATTTAAACAAAAAATTTCAAATTTTCAGTGTTAAATTTTAATACTTTGATCTTCATAGTGTCTCTCTCCAAAAAACGGGAAAAAAAAAAAAAAAAAAAAGGTACATGGCCGGCCATTTTCTGGCCGGCTTAGGGAGGGTACTTGGCCGGCCAGAAAATGGCCGGCTTGGGTATATATCGATATTGAGTTGAGTTCTGGGTATAATTAATAATTTGTATTAAACTTTGGATATTAATAAAAAAATCGGCTTGAGGAGGGTTCAAATGCCGACATTTTTATTAATATCCAAAGTTTAATACAAATTATTAATTATACCCAGAACTCAACTCAATATCGATATATACCCAAGCCGGCCATTTTCTGGCTGGCTTAGGGAGGGTACATAGCCGGCCATAAAATGGCCGGCCATGTACCTTTTTTTTTTTTTTTTTTTTCCGTTTAAACCCCTATATATACCCTTTTTTCTCTCTCTCCTCTCACAATCCTCTCATCCCAACCCAATTCCGAATTCTCTCTTCTTCCTTGAGGTAATTTTTTTTTTATCTAATTTAATTTTTAATTTATTTATTTTAGGGTTTAGGGTTTTAGGTGTTATAATTTAGATTATGTTGTTGTAATTTAGTGTAATTAGCTAAGTTAACTAATATTTAGTGTAATTAGCACAATTGACCAATATTTAGGGTATTTTGGTTTTTTTTACCCTAATTATGCCGATTAAGCGTAATTTTACCGAAATTAGCACGTTTGACCAATATTTAGGCGCATAGTTATGCTAATTAAGCGCATATTTAGGCCAATATTTAGGCCTTTTTTTACCATAGTTATGCTAATTAAGCGCATTTAGTGTAATTAGCACAGATAACCAATTTTTAGGGTATTTTGGCTTTTTTACCATAATTAGGCTGATTAAGCGTAATTTTACCGAAATTAACACGTTTGACCAATATTTAGGGTATTTTGGCCTTTTTTTACCATAGTTATGCTAATTAAGCGCATTTAGTGTAATTAGCACAGATAACCAATTTTTAGGGTATTTTGGCCTTTTTTACCATAATTAGGCTGATTAAGCATAATTTTACCGAAATTAGCACGTTTGACCAATTTTTAGGGTATTCTGGTCTTTTTTACCATAATTATGCTAATTAAGCGCAATTAGTGCAATTAGCACAGATAACCAATTTTTAGGGTATTTTGGCCTTTTTTAACCATAATTAGGCTGATCAAGCATAATTTTACCGAAATTAGCACGTTTGACCAATTTTTAGGGTATTCTGGTCTTTTTTACCATAATTATGCTAATTAAGCGCAATTAGTGCAATTAGCACAGATAACCAATTTTTAGGGTATTTTGGCCTTTTTTTAACCATAATTAGGCTGATCAAGCATAATTTTACCGAAATTAGCACGTTTGACCAATTTTTAGGGTATTCTGGTCTTTTTTACCATAATTATGCTAATTAAGCGCAATTAGTGCAATTAGCACAGATAACCAATTTTTAGGGTATTTTGGCCTTTTTTAACCATAATTAGGCTGATCAAGCGTAATTTCACCGAATTTAGGTTATTTTAGATATCAGGATGCCTAGAGCACGGCCTACCCAGCGTCCATTAGTGGACGAGCAGATCAGTACTAGCAGCACGGAGCACATCAGTCCTCTCCTGTGGATTCCCCACAGCGAGCACCGAGTCTCACTGGCTTCTCGTGAGGTACGTTCCTTTTCTTATATTTTCATTAAATTTTGTTGGGTTTAAATTTTATCATGTTATCACCATGCGGATTATCTTTTTCAACGCAGGACATTAATCTTCTAGATGTGAAGTTGCGGTGCGTACACATGAAGTACTACGAGGTGATGCGGCCGATACTTCTGAGTACGAGTCCCTCTCGTACAGTCTCCAGGAATTCGGGGTATTCGATGAGGATTTCAGCTCGGCACCGAGGGTACCCCGATATGGCACAGAGATGCCGCATGATGGAGAGGCTAGTGGTAGCGGGTCTCATGCTCAGCCTGCCTTTGGGAGTGAGTTTGCCGCATCTATCTTCGCTACACCTCCGCCAGTACCACCAGTCTCCACAGGCGATGCCAGTTGGGATACCGCCGAGCAGATATTGAGGTCTGCCGATGCCCCAGATGAGCCCGAGAGAGACGGAGCCTGGCCGCGCTGGCCGCGCCGGGCAAACGCCGGAGTACCGCCTCATCGATATTCTCCCTCTCCGTTTTAGTTGTATTTTTACTAGTTTTGTACTATTTATATTTGATATACTATTTATGTTTGGTATATTTGGATTATCCTATATTTCGGTTCTTGTGTATGTGTGCTTTTATGGTAATGCTAAACAAAAAATATAACAACATTAAAATAGTAGCACAACATAAAAAATAGTAGCACAATATAGCGTATTCAATTAATATAACAACTTGTAAAATAATGTAATGTCATGTAATTTAGCGTAATTTAACATAATATAGTGTTATTCAATATAATTTCAATTAATATAACATATTTTAATATAAATATGCTAATTATATATCAAAAGAAGTAATATAACAACTAATTTAAACAAAAAATTTCAAATTTTCAGTGTTAAATTTTAATACTTTGATCTTCATAGTGTCTCTCTCCAAAAAACGGGAAAAAAAAAAAAAAAAAAAAGGTACATGGCCGGCCATTTTCTGGCCAGCTTAGGGAGGGTACTTGGCCGGCCAGAAAATGGCCGGCTTGGGTATATATCGATATTGAGTTGAGTTCTGGGTATAATTAATAATTTGTATTAAACTTTGGATATTAATAAAAAAATCGGGTTCAAATGCCTCCATTTTTCATGCCTCCACCATGCCTCCATTTTTAAAAACTTTAATAACTCAAAATTTAAAACTTAAAAATCAAAATAAAACCGTTGGATATGATCTAAATCATTTTATCTATGCACGTGTAAAAAATTATGACATTTCAATTTTGTTTTGGTTGTCATCAAGAGCTTGTAAAAAAACATACAAATGTGGATAATTTCTAGACGTTGATTTTTCAACTTATTGATTCACATAAAAACAAAATCAAAATGTGATAATTTTTTATGAGCACATAGATAAAATGATGTAGATCATATCCAATGGTTTTATTTTGACTTTTAAGTTTTAAATTTTGAGTTATTAAAGTTTTTAAAAATGGAGGCATGGTGGAGGCATGAAAAATGGAGGCATTTGAACCCTCCTCCTCTAACTTTATAGACTACTTTCTTTTTTCAATATAACATATAAAATACAAGTAGATATTGTTACAAAAGCACAAGTGGAATGTATCTTTCCTGTTTTAAAGAACAACTAAATAAATAAGAAGAGAAGGCGTTACAATTGATGATTGGGCTACCAAGTTTGGATCTAACACTTCAAAGAGCATCTTGCATTAAGAGTTGAAATTTGGATTCCGAATTGATTCAAACAACATTGTCCAACTATAAACCACTCATAAAAGAAAAGAAAAGAAAAAGTTTCCAACTGTGTGTTCTCTTACTAATTCCAGTTGGAGCGGGTGCGTTCGATGGGAATCAGACTCAAATCGGTCTGATACCAGCTCGGAACCGTCCGATTTGCTACAATATCATGTGTGCAACTTTAATATTCATACTATTCAAGTGCACATGGATCATGAAGCTAATTGGATGGTTACAAGCAGGAATCAGACTAATTTCATCGGAAGAGGCCCACTTCCCAGTTGGTAGGGAGCAGCTGGACTAGTAAAGTATAGCTTAATTCTTTATTTTCTGTTAAAATTTAAAAAATCTGCATGGTTAATTTTCATAAAATTGGTTGTTATTAATAAATAATTATTTTATTTTGTGAGGAGGCCTAATTTTCTAATGAGCTTAGAATTAAGTTCTAGGTTAGCCCAGCCCAAGTGTATTGGTGCCAGAGGCCTAACATGTTAAAAATCATTCAAGACTATTTCTGAGTAAAAAGAGGTCAGAAAGCAAACCCAATTACTCTACGACAGTTACAAACGAATTGGAATAATAGCAATGGGAATACCATTTGTAAACCGTTACTTAAATATGCAAGCAAAACTGAACATTTATTTTTACCTCTTATATATTGCTGTGGGCCTGTATATATATCTTCAAAGCCCAAAGAAGTTTCCTCTTACAGGGGCCACTCTCCAGTGAGAACACTACACGCGTTATGTTGTACTAATTCTATCCTGGTGCGCCAAAAACATTCTATCCGTTGATCAAACCATTGAAATATAGAAAAAGTGAGAAAAAATAGAATTTTGAATAAGCTTCAATTTCTCATTATTTGATAGTGTTCGGTTGAAATGATAGAAGAGTGAAATTGTGAAAAAGTATTAGTAAATGAACAAATTTCTTTATGAGTGAGGCTATGGTGCTATGCATAGCACGGATGGGGTCCGTGCTACGGCTCAAAATTTGACTTTTCAAAATTCTAACGGTCGATCCAACCGTTCAATGTGATAACCATATGAATATGTACTTGCAAACTAAATTTTATATTTTTTCAAATTTTTTTACTATTTTTTTAGATAGGTAGAAAAATCAGTGTTTTCTGAAAATTCTGGACCATCAAAATTCTACCTATCTAAAAAAATAGTAAAAAAATTCGAAAAAATATAAAATTTAGTTTGCAAGTACATATTCATGTGGTTATCACATTGAACGGTTGGATCGACCGTTAGAATTTTGAAAAGTCAAATTTTGAGCCGTAGCACGGACCCCATCCGTGCTATGCATAGCACCATAGCCTCACTCTTTCTTTATTCCACCATCTCCATAAAATAAATAATTAGTTCATAAAGAAATAGAAAAGGAACCTAATTGTAAAAGGTAATAATCTAACTACAAAAAATTGAGAATGGAGTAGGTTCAATGACCATCGGACCTACTTTTAGATTCAACAAGCATGATGACCGTCCGATCTAATTTAAGATTTAAGCGCCCGAAAATTGAAACAAACACGCACGAAGTTTAAAGTGTTTTGCACGAATCTTAAAGCAAATTCGACGGTGATTAAACCTATCGAATCAAAGTAGGTCCGATGCCCATCGGACCTACACTCAAGTACAAAAAATTATACTCAATTATACCTTTTTTTCATTTTCACAATTCTAATCAATTCTTTTCTGGTTCGACTGAAATAATGTCTCGATTTCAATCTATTCATCTATTCCTCTAGCCGAACGCATGAGTTTGTTGGAGTTTATATCTTGGAATACAAGAGTGAAAAAGCGCATGATCTGGAGAGAAAAATATCGCAAGGCAAACACCGGTTAACTAATCTAAAAGTGGTATAGCCGTATAGGTATTAGTGATACTGATGACCTACCAGGCTACGATATTTCCAGTCGTTCGATGGACATCAAGATTCGCACACTGTTCTCTAGTGGCCGATTGAGGCAAATGGAGACGCAAATTTCAAAATTTAATCGCTCTCTGTGCTGGACTTCTCTCTTGCGTCTCCCCTCGCTTTTACCCCACCCCCCTAGCGGATCAATATCCTCGACGGTACCGTAAAAGATTCCCTTCATTTTACGGTTTGAAATTAACTCTCAGCCAGTTTAGGATTCGGGCTGACTGAGGGGGCAGTATTATTGGGCTTTGAGATTCGTGCCAATTTAAAAAGAACGGTCCAGATCAAGTAAAAAGATTCCCTATTACGGTACCGGGGGTGATGTGAATTCCCCCCGTTGCCGCGCGCGCTCTCTCTCTCGCTCCCCGTTTTCTCTCTCTCTCTAAGACGGAGCTGTAAGGCGGGGAGCTCTCGTTCTCCCTCACGAGACCGACGTCTCTCGTTCTCTCTCTCCCTCCTCACTGCAGTGCTCGCTCCCTCTCTCCACTGCAGCAGCGACGACAACTGAATAAGGTATGGTTTCAGATCCTCTCCCTCCCTCTAATGGTCTCTTTCTGTCTCTTTGAATTCACGCTGGGCCGCTCTCACCACAAAACCCTAGAACTGATTTTTTTTTTTTACAAATTTTGTTTGTCCTTCGAAATTTATTTAGAATTTGCTAATTTATTGCAGGAAATTGCTTCATAGGAATTTTTTAGCATAAAGTTTTGTTATTTTTTGAAGAAACTGAAAGAGGTATGGATTGGAAAAGCTAAAGTAAGCGAGATGCGAGCTCAAAATGTGTCGGCCTCGGAATTAGGCACTACTTAGCAGAAAAGGCGAATGTGATTCATAAACATTATTCTAAAAAGAAGGATGTGAGCGATGTAATACCTGAGGAAAACATGAGGCTTGTTGGTGTAGATGTTGAAACCACTTTGGTGTATTTTCGCAAAAAGCAAGAGGAGGATCCTGAGTTTTTCTTTGCCATAGAGATGGATGATGATGGAGTTGCAAAAAGCATACTTTGGGTTGATGGTAGAGCGAGGCGGGCATATGTTGATTTTGGAGATGTAGTGACTTTTAACACGACGTACAACAGTAATAAAGATTGCATGCCATTGGGAGTGTTCATCGGGGTTAAACACAACATTATTTTCAGGTGTTGTCTTCTTAGAAATGAACAGGCCACGAATTTCAACTGGCTGTTCAGAACTTGGATGCAAGCAATGTACAACAAGGCACCAATTTCGATAATCACCGATCAAAATCCCGCAATGAGAGCCACTATACAAGAGGTATTTCCAAAAGCTGTCCATAGATGTTGCCAATGGCATGTCATGAAGAAGGCGAGGGAGCAATTGTTGGTTTACTATGACACCAAGGATGGTTTCGAAAATGAGTTGAGTATTGTTATCAATCGAAGATAGTGGCTGATTTTGAAAGCTCGCGGAAGAAGATGCTTCAAAAGTATGAATTGGAAAACAATAGTCATCTCAACACGATGTATGAAAAACGAGAGGAATGGGTCCCTGCCTTCTTTCAAGGTACTTTCTTTGGTAACATGTCTGCAACCGAAATAAGTGAAGGAATGAATGCAGTCATGAAGTTGTTGGTAGATAACAATACCTCTATCTACCTGTTTGTTCGACAACTTGAGAAGTTGGTTAAAGGGATTTGGCAGAAAGAGAGTGATGAGGATTGCCGGACAATCAATTGAAACCCACAGGGTTTCGATAGACAGAACTGATGACACCATCTCTTGTAATTGCAAAGGGTATGAATTTATTGGATTATTGTGTGCGCATGCCATAAAGGTGATGCAACATGTCGCGATGGAAAACCTTCCTTGCAGATATAATGTGAAGCGCTGGACCAAAGGTGCAAATGAGAATGCAAAATCTGGTGAGCTATATATTGTCGGGATGGAGAACCTTCCTTGCAGATATATCCGTGAAATATGTATGGGTCCCATAAATGAGCTGGAATCTCTGAGGTATGCAACTTTATACCCCAAATTGATAGAGCAAGTGAAGTTGGCTTCAAAATCTGTAGAAGCATATAAATATGTGGATGGTGAACTTGATGAAATGAAGGCAAAAATTCTGTTAATGACAAGCTCAAAAGGGGTTGGGGCATATGATCAACCACAATTAGGAGGCGTTGAGGCAGGTGTGACAACAAGCGGCCAAAGTATGCATTCTGTCATTTCAAGCCAAGAGAAAACCTCTCCAGCTGAAGAGTATGACGACCCACCTTTGTTGCAGTGCAAGGGAAGGAAGAGAAAACTGCAGTAACTAGGAATAGATTACAGTAGTCTGTTGCAATGCTCTATGTTTAGATATAACCACAGCCCTGATGCAAGTGGCTTAGCTTTAGATAGACTGATGTTCTGGTTATTCCAGGTTTTTACTGGTTGTAATCATGATGGTTTGCAGGCTCTTTTGGTAGCCTTTCTTTTGTGTTTATACAAACAATGGTACTCTAGGGATGTGAAGTTCCCAGTACTAGATGTTAGTGCTAGGAGGGGTTTAACATCAACAATTTGCTAAGGGCCTAACAGATTAGGATCAATGTAAGTCAATATGTTTCAGCTAATGGAACGGGCTTTAAAGCCCTTTTTAAAAAAAAAAAATATATATGTAATGCTTGCGAGATCTTGCTAAGTGGATGAAAAAAACGAGAGGAAATGAAGTCATCGATGACAAGGAGTCGAAAACAATACTTGAACTTTAACAGTTCTGAGCTGTTTTCAGATGGTTCAATTCAACTCTTTAGCACTGGTAGTCTGGTACAGATTCAACTCTTTAGAACTGGTACTAGCACTTTATTCATACATGTCTATATACTCTGTACAAATGTATGAGGCAATGTTCTTGCAAACTACTTGTGATTGGTACTTTGAAAGAATTTAATAAGAGACAAATTCATGTTGTAGATCAGGGATGGCAACGAATATTCTTAATTCCAGGTTGATTTGTAAATGTTACTGAATCAAATCCGCTCGAAATGACATTCTAGTTTCGCTCATGGCAGACTTGAGTTTGATTTGTTAAGAATTTAATTATATCCAAATTACTTAGGTCGTCATCTCGTTTTCTTGCTCGTGGACTAGCTTCGGTTTGAGCTCAAACTCAAACTGCAGCTTGCGACAAAGGATCAGTGCTGGTTGTCAATTGGAAATGTTATTGTAGCGTTGCAAAATAAATTAATTGATATGGGTGCATTGACGAATCTAATTATTAATTGACAACGACTGATTATTTACTGTCAATTCTAAATATTACTAAATTAATTGATACATTTCATACAAATATCAGAATTATGATATTTTATTTGAGCTATACATAAACGAATGATTACCAAATTATATTTGTATTATATTTGAATCATATATTTTAGAACTCGCTAAATTATTTTCGTCACTAAAGTTATCATTAGTTGATTACACAACATATTATTTACTGTCATGTCTAGGAATGGTAGAATACACCGAGACGGATTAATTAAGCATTGCTTTTGATTTAGTTTCGTATTTAAATTAGATAATTAATTTGGTCCTAACTCCTTCGCAATTATATGAGAACACCGCCTTTGCCATATTTTCTCTAACTATTTCTCTTTTTTTTTTTAAATATATCTCCTTTATTGTTGATTTTTTTTAAGGAATTATTGTACCTCAAGTTCCGTTACTTATTTAAGTTTCAATAATATAGTTTATTTACGTAAAATAGTAATATTTTAAAGTATCCCGTCACGATCCTATAAAATCAACATTTATCAGAACTGTGCGAATATATGATTTTTCTTAATTTCTCTCTGAGAGAAACATTCAATTGTCAGTTGCAAAATCCCCTACCCCTTGGGATTCCCACTTTCTCGGTATTTTATACATACATTGGCTATAATATATGCCAGTTTACACTACTACATTAAATAAATCAAATGAACCAAAGCTTTAGCTAAACTATGATTCTGTGAAATCCTGCTATTTTCAGTATTATTGTATGTACTTCCGCCAGAATTTTCATATGGGTGAAATTCAAGATATTGATGAAAAGGAGATCTCCAGTGGTAAGCCCGGCGTAGGCTCCAACAACTTTGCCTCAGGTATCTCCCGTGCCAACATCTCCTGAAAAATAATAATTATAATAATCATAACATAGATCAATCACCAACATCAGCACAAAATAGAATACAAGTACTTTAATAAGTTGCTTGTCTTAAACCATAGTACATATCTTAACAAAGATGACTATGAGATATAATTGCAATCGAAGAAATGATTTGCAAAGCCCTAATTGATCTAAAATATTTATATGATATAGGAAGGAAAGAGAAGAAAATTAAAACTGAAATTAAACCTGGAATGCTTCCATGGTACCAGCAGATGAGAGAATGGCAGAGAGTATTCCTTTTACATCTACATCACCATTTCTCATTGGAACTATATACCTGAAATGATTCAACATACATGACCAATTTCAATTTTTCCAATTTCAAAACAAACAAACAAAAGTGTTTTACTTGAATGTTTCTTAAGCCTCAGGAAGAACCTTGGCACTTCATTGGATCCCAAATAAACACAATCAAGTAGAGTGAGGCTATGGTAATATGCATATTACGGATTGACCCGTGCTATGGATCCATATCTTTATTTTTGAAGTTCAAACAGCTGAACCGTTAAATATAATCTTCATATCAAAATGTATTTGCAGACCAAATCTTACATTTTTTAGAATTTTTGTCCTATTTTTTTAGATAGGCAGAAAATCGCTGTTTTTGGATGGTCCAGGATTTTCACTACCTATCTAAAAAAATAGTAAAAAAATTCTAAAAGATATAAAATTTGGTCAACAAGTACATTTCCATATGAATAACCATGTTGTGTGGTTCAGATTGACTGTTTGAACTTTATAAATGTAGATATGAGTCCATATAGCAGGCCTTTGTGTAATATACTAATATGTATATTATCATAGCCTCACTCGAGTCAAGTATCAGTATGTGTTGTTTGTGTGTGTGTGTGTGTATGTTGTGTTTATAGTTAGGTAGAGAGAGAGAGTGTGTGTACTTTGCTTCTAGTAATTTAGCTAGCTTAATGGCGTCTTCTTGTCCGGAAACTAAAGTGAAGAAAGGAAGCAGTTGCTTTATGACTGGTGTTATTACTACATCAGCTCGATAATTTTCTAGAAAGGATTCATTATATACACAATGTGGTTCGTAGTAGAGCGACAGACCATTTTCACCTGGCTTCACAATGTACCTATCATTATCAACAGTCATACAGACCAATAAATCTTTGTCAGAACCATCGCAATGTACCTATCTATTACGATTTTTCAATTATACTGCTGACTGACAAATATTGTTTATGCCCAAACAAAAAATGACAATAATTTAACTTCAAATGTTTTCTATTTTGTTAAAGATGACAACCAAATTACTCATTTATTTACGTCATTTCAAAGGGAAGGAGGGTTATTTTTGTGACTATATTTTTTTTTGAAAAAAAATTAGTAAGGGTGATGAATGGGAACTCAAGTTCTCGGCTATACATGGCTATGAACACTTTTCAATTGTTTATAGGAATAAAATAATATTATCATTTTCTATGATTATTCAAAAAAATTCAGGTTTACAAGGATACAAATTAAAATTACCAGTTTCATTCTGTGATGAGTTGCCACTGAAATGGTCTTATTATAAATTCGTAAAAGTTCCTACTTGAAAATGGACGACAAATTAAAGTAAAATTAGGAACTTTAAATTACCCATTTTCTGGCCGCTGCCAAGGGGGACCCAGTACTGGCCCTGCAGTGGCACAAATGTTGACCTTTGCACCACTTTTTCCTTCCAGATCTTTTTTTTCACCAGGCTCTAAATAGGTCACCTGAAATTTTATCCTATACTTTTCTAAGTTCAATGATACTTAAAAGTTTTAGTTCATAACAGAAAAGTTGCACAATTTTTTTCAATTAGGAATTTTACTCTTATCACACGATAAGACCATATTAAAATAAAATGCACCAAGTTTCTACAAAGGAACAACAAACTATACAAATGAATAACAAAAATGAACTTACATTACGAAAGAGAGGTTCCAAGATAGATTCTGCATTAGGGGTGGCAACTACAGGCAAGTCAGGATTTCTTTGTGAGAGAGGAGTGAGAGTTCTTAAGTGGCAGTGATCATCAAGACTCTGTGTTATTAGCAAGCAATCCAGCTCCGGCAGGTCGTCAATCTGCCATTTCCAATTTTACACATTCGCACAATTCAACAAAAATACCTCGAAGGGTTTATAATTGTATGTTCCAACTTAATAACTACTGGTATTGGCGAGCACATTCATCCAGAAACAATGTAAAATTATACAAAAAATAATCAATATTATTAGAATACCTTATAATTTTTGACGAATTTCTTCGCGCCATCAAAAGCCCAAGGAGCCCCAAAATCCAAATTTCCAACTAAGATTGGATCCACCAGTATATTAAACCCACTGATATCCCATATCCAACTGTTAATCTAAAAATTTGAAAAGAAAAAAAAAACACCAGAAGAATATAAGAATTGATTGATAAATGCCTTCATATTTTTGTTTTTTTGACAAAAGTGACACACCACATGTGCCACCTGTTCATTCAAAACACTCAAACCATGAAATGTTTTACAATCTTAACTGTTCACACTTTGAGCCCTTATATCAGGAAACAAAGGAAAGATACTTTGGTTCCTACTGTACTGATACCCCTTGTACCAGTACTACCTACCTCCCTACTACAATTATTTTCATTCTATAGCTCGGTACCATTCGTACCAGCTATTTATCCATTGTCTTCGTACTTCCCTAAATAAATGAGATAAATAAATAAAACTAATACCTCTAGATAAGTGAGCCTTATGGAGCTAGAAGTCGCTGATACGACAGGAGAAGAAGCAGCTGAGGAGGATATCCTCAGCCTGTTGTTGGTTCTCGTGTGGCTTTTGGTGTGGTAGGCAAAGGAGAGAGAAGAGAGATTCACAGCCTGAAGCGCCATGGAGGAGGGTGATGATTGGTTCTTCTCTTGCCATGGTTTTTTTGCGGTGGGGGATGAGTGAGGATTCGAGTCAACGGAAGGAGGCTCCAGATTCGGACGCGATTTATCATTCTGGGCCACCCGTTTAAAGGGCAAAATGGTCAGAAGGAACGATGAGTGGTCGGTCCATTGGGCCTGGGTATCGACTGAGCTTTTTTCGTTGGCGATTTTACATCCCGCCTTTAACGATATGTTGCGCTGTTATTGGGCTGGAAGCCTGGAAAGAGATGAACACTTTTATGTGAGTTCATTTCTTCCGAGGATTAATAAATATATCGTAATTTTTGGCATTTTTATTTAATTTTTTTCGTTGTACGTGAATAGACTGGTCCAAATTTTAAATCAATTTCATTCCTAATATTGATCTTTTGACACAGAAACTTTTTGTTATGGCATTGTGTAATTGTGTTTTCTCCAATTCATTTGTTGTGTAAACTTACACCTTCAAATTATTGATGTTATTTAGTATGTCACTTAAAACTTTAAATCATTATTTGATTTATGAACTGGAACTAATAATGTGTGATTTAGTTATGAGTTATGACTCATCTATTTGAAATATACAGTAATTAATATGGTAAAGTCGGAAGATATTTAAATTTTAGTAGAAAGTACCAACTAAATATATAACATTTTGGACATGTCAAATGGGCCGTAATTGTTTCCATTGAATAAAATTGCCTTCGCAGCCAGTGCCAAAGTTATTAAAAAAAAATAAAAGAAAAAAACGAGCATTAAATCAAGAAATGACAAAA
>JAJGRW010000094.1:477880-569081 GCA_025461045.1 Carex parvula | reverse complement strand
AAAATTTTAAATTTTCACATGTATACGTATCACTCGTAAGGTAGAAATTTTTTAATGGTTTTGGATTTGTCATTTGAAGTAAATCCGATAGGTTTTAGAGTTGAGTTGACAAAAATGCTTAGTGAACTTAGGAACACCCTAGTTCTACTCTCCACAGCAATATATAAGAGGTAAAAATAAATGTTCAGTTTTGCTTGCATATTTAAGTAACGGTTTACAAATGGTATTCCCATTGCTATTATTCCAATTCGTTTGTAACTGTCGTAGAGTAATTGGGTTTGCTTTCTGACCTCTTTTTACTCAGAAATAGTCTTGAATGATTTTTAACATGTTAGGCCTCTGGGGCTCCAATACACTTGGGCTGGGCTAACCTAGAACTTAATTCTAAGCTCATTAGAAAATTAGGCCTCCTCACAAAATAAAATAATTATTTATTAATAACAACCAATTTTATGAAAATTAACCATGTAGATTTTTTAAATTTTAACAGAAAATAAAGAATTAAGCTATACTTCACTAGTCCAGCTGCTCCCTGCCAACTGGGAAGCGGGCCGCTTCCGATGAAATTAGTTTGATTCCCGCTTGTAACCATCCAATTAGCTTCATGATCCATGTGCACTTGATTAGTATGAATATTAAAGTGGCACACACGATATTTGTCAGGAGCCGAACTAGGTGAGGTAATGAAAATAGAAAGTGATTATGACTTAGTCAAAATTGGTAAAGGAAGAGAAGAAGCCAAGGTCAGAGAGGGCAGTAGTTCGGGCAGAGATGTTAAACAGAATGGCTCATTGGCAATGGGACCCAAAGTGCAAGGACTGGACACTGGAGTGATGATGATTACTGGAGACGATCCTGATCAGACAGTTAAAGAATTTGTTAGAGCGCCAACGCCCGCTCTAGCTGATGTGGCTTCCGTACACCCATTTGGGCACTAGGCATGATCAAATAAGATGCTATCTTCTCCAACAGCATCGCCTATATATACTATATACATATGTCATTTCAATTTTATGATTTGAAGAACAATTTCTAGTTATTTCTCTTCTTTCTCTTATTTTCCCAAAATCGCAGCTTGGCTGTTGTATCCGAAAATCATTTAATACAAGTTTGATTTTCCTTGATCTTCCCTCTATTTCTCTATTTCTGAGTTGAATGAATTGAGGCCGTGACAGTTTGGTATCAGAGCCTTCGATCGCATCTGGGAGATAGCAGAATCGCGATGGCGGCAAATACTCGAAGCAAGACACAAGCGGAAGTGACTCAGGAGTTGGAGGGAATACACGATCGGTTCAACTGATCTGAATCATCTCAACTTGAGATCGGCAGCAAGATGAATGTAATGGAGAATCAATTGGGCATGATAGCTAGAGACACAACCACTAACACTCAAGCTATTGCAGCTATGCTTCAGCAGATGTAGGAGATGCAGAGAACCATACATCATCATTTTGCGAATAGGAGACCAGTGATCAATGAGACTAGTGAAACCGGTCATAGAGAGATCGATTCTGGCTCCACTGCGACGGGTCAAGCTGGGAGTGGCCCGGTTTTTGGTACCAATACCAAACAGGAGAATGGGCGAAGGGAAAGAGACCAGCGACAAGTTGATATTCAAAACTATAGATATAACCTACCTCGTTATGATTTTTCAACCTTTGAAGGTACAGAGCCCACTGAGTGGAAGGAAGAATGTGAATTGTACTTTGATATGTTCCAAACACCTGAGGCATTCAAATCCAGATTGGCTACCATGCATTTTCGTGGTGAGGCCAAGGATTGGTACAGGAGTTATAAGATCGCAAATCCCCAGCTTCCATGGCCGGATTTAGTGAATGTTGTGAGAGAGATTTTCAGTGGCAATGCAGATAAGCCAGTAAATGAATTTAAACGGGTGCATCAGACGGGTCGAGTGGAGGAATATGTCAAGAAATTTTTACAAGCTAAGTCAAGGCTGACTTACATGAGGCAAATTGTGAATGGAGATTTTTATGTTGAGGGATTCATATTTGGGTTGAAAGATGAAATCAGACATACCATAGAGATGTTTAATCCGGTAACGGTGAATGAAGCTGTCAAATATGCCAAGCAAATTGAACTGTTTTTAGATAGTGCCTTGAAGAAATCTAGCTATGCTAGTAGACCCACATAGTTCTCTAACCCTAAAACTCCTAAAATCAATGATGGTATATGGAAAGAAAGAGTACCTCTCATGATTAAAGCAACATCTAATTCTAGTGGTAGTATGTCATTAGATCAAAAGAGAGTATTGGGGCTATGTTTTAAGTGCAATGAGAAATGGAACCAAGGGCATAAGTGTCAACCTAGAGTGAATATTATAAGTGAAGAAGAAGAAGAAGAAGAAGAAGAAGAAGAAGAAGAAGAAGAAGAAGAAGAAGAAGAAGAAGAAGAAGAAGAAGAAGAAGAAGAAGAAGAAGAGCAAGAGTGGCAACAAGAACAGTTTAGAGATTTGCAAATCATCCAAGAGGGTGAATTAGAAGGGGAAGAGAAGGATGAGCAAGCAGTAGTGAATTTATGCACACTCCACAACAACCCGAATTCCAAAAGTCTAATTTTTAAGGGAGAGATTAACCAGATTCCAGTGTGTGCATTTATAGATAGTGGAAGCACCAATTCCTTTGTCAATCCCTATTTGGTGCATAATTTGAATCTGACAACCAAGAATACCCCTACCTTGAGAGTAAGCATTGCTAATGGGGAAAAGATGAGCACTGATTAGTTGTGCCCAAATCTGAACTTTAAGCTACAACAACATGAATTTGAGTATGATTTGAGGGTATTAGATGTGCAAGGGTATGATCAACTCCTGGGAATGGATTGGTTATCAAGCATGAGTCCCATGTTTTTAGATTGGAAAAGAGGAATCATGAAAATGAGAAGTAAAGGGAAGCAAGTCAGCCTAGAAGTAGAGGAGGTGCCAGCTGCAATTCACATATGTGAACAAGTGCCACATTTGTTTAGAAATGGAGGGCAAGAAGTGCAATTAATGATGGCACAATTATTTAGTATAAAGGGTGAAGAGGAAGTACCTACTGTAAACCCAATCCTAGAACCAGTACTTGAAGAGTACCAATCCCTATTTGCTGAACCACAAGGCTTACCACCCAAAAGATCCATTGACCACCAGATTCATCTTAAACCAGATTCAAAACCCATCAGTTTGAGACCTTACAGGTTCTCCTTTTACCAAAAATTAGAGATTGAGAAATAGTCAAAGAACTCCTTAAACAATCTTTCATACAGCCTTCCATTAGTAACTATTCCTCACCCATTTTGTTAGTCAAGAAAAAAGATCATACTTGGAGAATGTGTGTAGACTATAGGAGACTTAACCATGACACTATCAAAAACAAATACCCTATACCTATAATTGAGGATCTATTGGATGAACTCAAAGGGGCCATAATTTTCACTAAATTGCTAAGATCGGGGTACCACCAAATCCGAATGCATGAGAGAGATGTGCCAAAGACTGTCTTTCACACATGAAGGTCTTTATGAGTTCAAAGTAATGCCTTTTGGGCTTACTAATGCCCCTGCCACCTTTCAGTCCTTGATGAACACCATTTTTAAACCTTACCTAAGGCAGTTCATTTTAGTGTTCTTTGATGACATTTTGATATACAGCAAGAATCAAGAGGTTCATCTTGAGCATGTAAAGCAAGCTTTGGAGGTGTTAAGACAAAATCAGTTGTACTTAAAAAGGAGTAAGTGTGATTTTGGTGTTGCTCAAATTAAGTACTTGGGATACATTATTTCTCAAGAGGGTGTTGCCACTGATCCTAGTAAAGTTGCAGCCATGAAAGAGTGGCCAATACCCAGAGATGTAAGGGCATTAAGGGGATTCTTTGGGTCAACAGGTTATTACAGAAAATTCATTAAGGACTATGGTGTCATTTCAAAACCACTCACAGATTTGCTGAAGAAGGGCGCTTTCAAATGGCAAGAGGAGGCTCAGTTGGCTTTTGAGGCACTCAAGGCAGCCATGACTCAAGCTCCTGTGTTGGCACTACCAGATTTTAGTCAACAGTTCATAATTGTGACTGATGCCAGTAAAGAGGGGATAGGGGCTGTACTGATGCAAGGTAAGAGGCCACTTGCATTTTTGAGTAAAAAGTTAGGACCAAAGAACCAATTGCTGTCCACCTATGAGAAGGAGTTTTTGGCTCTCCTTACTGCCATAACCAAATGGAGGCACTATTTGCTTGGAGGAACCTTTGTGATAAAAACTGATCATATCAGTTTGAAGTATTTGCTTGAACAAAAAATCAATACAGCTAGCCAGCATAAGGGCTTGAGCAAATTGATGGGGCTTGATTATGTAATTGAGTATAAGAAGGGAGTAGAAAATAAGGTAGCAGATGCTTTATCTAGAAGAGAGGGAGTAGAAGAGGTAGAAAGAATAGAGTTGTTGGCCATGACTGAACTAATACCTCAATGGGTACTGGACATACAAAAGAGCTATGAAGGAGATGAATGGGTGGAAGGGCTGAAAGCTAAGATGGAGGAAGCAGCTACCAACCACCTTGAGCACAACCACCTCACTCAATACATGCAACTCATAAGGTACAAAGATAGGATTTGTGTAGGAAATTCAGGAAATTGGAGACATGTAATCATCAAAGAATTGCATGCCTCTAATTTAGGGGGACATTCAGGGGTTGCAGCCACATACCAAAGGGTAAAAAAGTCATTTTATTGGCCTAAACTGAAGAGTGACATTCACACCTTTATCAGTCACTGTGAAGTTTGCCAATTGAATAAAGATGAACATATACATACTCCAGGCCTATTACACCCTCTCCCAATTCCTAAAGAGGCATGGAGTAGTATTGGAATGGATTTTATAACAGGTTTACCCAAATCAGAAGGAAAAGAAGTGATTATGGTGATCGTGGATCGATTAACTAAGTATGCGCATTTTCTGGCACTGTCACACCCCTACAAGGCATCTGATGTGGCACATGCATTCTTAGATACCATTTACAGGTTGCATGGGTTACCAATAGACATCATATCGGATAGGGATCTGTTATTCACCAGTAAATTCTAGTCTGAGTTGATGAGTAAACTGGAGGTGAAGCTGAATATGAGCACCGCATATCACCCCCAGACTGATGGGCAAACGGAGCGTGTCAATCAATGCCTCGAAAACTATTTGAGATGCATGGTTTATGAAAAACAGAAGAATTGGTTGAGATACCTAACCTTAGCAGAATGGTGGTATAATACCTCATTTCACAGTGCCATCAGGATGACACCTTTCAAAGCACTTTATGGATATGATCCACCTCAATTGGGCTTGGGCAGTATGCCTAAGAGTAATGTAGAGGCGGTGGATTATCTTTTGAAAGATCGACATGGTACCTTGCAACAATTGAAAGCCAACTTGATCAAAGCTCAAGAAAGAACCAAACACTTTGCTGACAAGAACCGTAGTGAGAGGAAGTTCAAGGAGGGGGATTGGGTATACCTGAAATTGCAACCGTATAGACAAATTACCGTTGCAGGCATGAGGAATCAGAAGTTAAGTTCACGTTATTGTGGCCCGTATGAAGTACTTGAGAAGGTGGGGAACTGTGCATATCGTTTGAATTTACCACCAGGCTCAATGATACACCCAGTGTTCCATGTGTCGCAGCTCAAAGCTCGAGTAGGTGACACTCAAGCGGTATCTCCTCATCTACCGCTAATAGGACCAAAGGGCGACTTACAGCCAAGACCACTTGCTGTATTAGCTCGAAGAATGGTGAAAAAGAAGAATGCTGCAGAAGCACAATTACTGGTGCGATGGGCAAACCAAACTGATGAAGACGCTACCTGGGTTATGGTGACATGGTACAGAAGTTTCTTGAATTCATTCTCGAGGTCGAGAAAATTTTGAAGAAGGGGGGAATGTCAGGAGCCGAACCAGGTGAGGTAATGAAAATAGAAAGTGATTCTGACTTAGTCAAAACTGGTAAAGGAAGAGAAGAAGCCAAGGTCAGGGAGGGCAGTAGTTCGGGCAGAGATGTTAAACAGAATGGCTCACTGGCAATGGGATCCGAAGTGCAAGGACTGGACACTGGAGTGATGATGATTACTGGAGACGATCCTGATCAGACAGTTAGAGAATTTGTTAGAGCGCCAACGCCCGCTCTAGCTGATGTGGTTCCGTACACCCATTTGGGCACTAGGCATGATCAAATAAGATGCTATCTTCTCCAACAGCATCGTCTATATATACTATATACATCTGTCATTTCAATTTTATGATTTGAAGAACAATTTCTAGTTATTTCTCTTCTTTCTCTTATTTTCCCAAAATCGCAGCTTGGCTGTTGTATCCGAAAATCGTTTAATACAAGTTTGATTTCCCTTTATCTTCTCTCTATTTTTCTATTTCTGAGTTGAATGAATTGAGGCCGTGACAATATTGAAGCAAATTCGACGGTTCCGAGCAGGTATCAGACCAATTTGAGTCTGATTCCCATCGAACGCACCCGCTCCAACTGAAATTAATAAGAGAACACACAGTTGGAAAGTTTTTCTTTTCTTTTCTTTTTTGAGTGGTTTATAGTTGGACAATGTTGTTTAAAACAATTCGGAATCCAAATTTCAACTCTTAATGCAAGATGCTCTTTGAAGTGTTAGATCCAAACTTGGTAGCCCAATCATCAATTGTAACGCCTTTTGTTCTTATTTATTTAGTTGTTCTTTAAAACAGGAAAGATACATTCCACTTGTGCTTTTGTAACAATATCTACTTGTATTTTATATGTTATATTGCAAAAAAAAAAAAGTACCCTATAAAGTTAGCGAACAAGAAAAGCAACAATGAAGAAAGGCTTCATGTCATGTACAGCCGACATTTTTATTAATATCCAAAGTTAAATAGAAATTATTATTTATGTCCAGATTCTCGAATTTTCGTCAAAAATGCTCAAGCCGGCCACAAAATGGCCGGCTTAGGTACCCCAGTAAACCGGTCATTTTGTGACCGGCTTACTCCTTTTTTTTTTTAGAGACACTATGAAGATCAAAATAATGAAATCTAACACTGAAAATTTGAATTTTTTTTTTTAAATTATTTGTTAGATTACTTCTTTTGATATATAATTAGCATATTTATACTAAAATACGCTAGATTACTTGAAATTATGTTGAATTACACTATATTAATTTAAATTACACTAAATTACATTACATTACGCTAAAATACGGTAAATTACGCTAAATTACATATGAATAGGGACGATATCACTGAAAAGGCGAAAAACGACGACGAAATTTCAAACGGTCATAAAACAGCGCTCGAGTGTCCGATTTCAGCAAATGACCACTTTTCGGAAAGCTTGCGAAAATACGCATGCGTCAATGACCACTATGTTGTTTTCTAAAATTTAGAATTGCCAAAAAACAAAGGAAGAGCCTCAAAACTTGAGTTGAAGTTTCCGATTAAGATTTTCATTTCTATTATTCAATCCAAGTAGCTCAGTAAATTAGTTACATAATGAACTTGTAGAATACTAATTTTTACTATTTTCTGAATTTTTTTACTATTTTTTATGATTCATGAAAGATGAGCAAAATCGGTCTACTTTAGCGTAATTTTGTGTAGTTTAGCGTAATTACCGTATTTCAGCATAATTAGCGAAGTTATTGTAATTTAACGTAATTTAGTATAATTCAACATAATTTATTGTAATATAGTGTAATTCAACATAATTTCAAGTAATCTAGCGTATTTTAGTATAAATATGCTAATTATATATCAAAAGAAGTAATCTAACAAATAATTAAACAAAAAATTCAAATTTTCAGTATTAGATTTCAATATTTTGATCTTCATAGTCTCTCTAAAAAAGAAATAAAAAAAAAAGGAAAAAAGGGAGTAAGCCGGCCACAAAATGGCTGGTTTACCTAAGCTGGCCATTTTGTGGCCGTCTTGGACATTTTTAGCGAAAATCCGGAAATCTGGCATAAATAATAATTTCTATTAAACTTTGGATATTAATAAAAATGTCGGCATGTACAGTGGTTGAGGGTACGAATATTCTTTGCTAATATATCTTACTAGTATAATGGTGTTAGTTTTAGCATATGCTCCATCACTTGCTAGTTAACAATAAAAAAAATAGCAGCATTACATGCAGTAAGAGTCGATTTGCACCCTTAAATTAATGAGAGATAATTTTATATTGCTAGACATTAAAATCGCAAACAGGATTAATAAGCATGACAGTCAGCATCAAGCAATATCATTAAGAAAACAGAAACAGTGATTAGTAATTCGTAAGTTGGCATAAAGCACAAAAATTGGAAAGCAAATTTGCTGGATTACATAAGATTGCATTGTATAGATAGGATGAATTGAATTGCGTCAAAATTATGAAATTTTGTTTAGATTTTCATCAAAACACTTCCTACTAATATGATGGCATGCTAAATGTACTACAAAGCAATGACGAAGCTATAATATTTTTATAGCAGGGCCAAATCATAAGTAAATTAATAATGCTTATTAAATTAAATGAATTGTAATTTTGAAATTACACTAAAGCCAATGGAAGCCGAAAATGCTACATGTCCCTTGATTTTTAAACTTCAAAACAATAAAAAAAATTAGACAATTAAAATATAAAATACTAGTTGGACAATTTTCAGCTATTAATTACTATATTTTGATAGTATTTTATTACTTCTAAAGCTTGTAAGAAAAATGTTCAATCTCCTCATTGGTCAGTGTCCGAGGACATATGATTATTTCTATACTTCTGACACATACATATACATTGATATTTAAGCATACATTTGCATCTGCACCGCAAGTAAGAAAATGAACTATTTGTCCCACAACCAACCAAATAGAAGATTGAAAATTTCTCTTAAACATGCCACATTTTTTTAATAAAGATTAAAAAAGTATACTTTATAAATTTGAAATTAGTTTAAATAGAAAAGACAATAAATTGATAAATTTATGAGTTTTAAAAAATTAAGAATGATAAATATAATTTTATTATGAATTTTAAAGATAGAAATACGATCATTTCAAAAAATGTAAAAGATACACATGAAATTCCTCCTTCATTAAATTGGCCCATAATTGAAAGGGAAGATGTCCATTGATGTAGCTACAATTAAAAAGTAAAATACTAGTTGGACAATTTTCAGCTATTAAATTCTATATTTTGATAGTATTTAATACTTTTAAAGCTTGTAAGAAAAATGTTCAATCTCCTAATCGGTCAGTGCCCGAGAACATATGATTATTTCTATACTTCTAACACACACATATACATTAATATTTAAGCATATGTTTGCATCTGCACCGTAAAGTAAGATAATGAACCATTTGTTCCACAACCAACCAATTAGAAGATTGAAAATTTCTCTTAAACATGCCACACCTTGTTTTAAATAAAGATTAAAAAGGTATACTTTATAAATTTAAAATTAGTTTAAATAGAAAATACAATAAACTGGATAAATTTATGAGTTTTAAAAAAATTAAGAATGATAAATATAATTTTATTATGAATTTTAAAGATAGAAATACGATAATTCCAAAAAATGTAAAAGATACACATGAAATTCCTCCTTCATTAAATTGGCCCATAATTGAAACGGAAGATGTCCATTGATGTAGTTACAATTAAAAAGTAAAATACTAGTTGGACAATTTTCAGCTATTAATTACTATATTTTGATAGTATTTAATGTTAGTTTTATTTTATTATGTGGCATATGTTATTACTGTGCACCAATTTCATTTAAAGAAATTAACGAAAAGGCATCTGAATTTTTGATGGAAAAATTCAGATTGCTATTAATAATTATACTGGTCTCAAAGGTTGCCTCAGAATATATAAAAAAGACCCATTCTCTATTTGGACGGATGCCATTCCAAAAACGTTTTTCTGCCCACTTATTTTAAGGGATTAGATTCTGAAAACGTTTTCTCTCCCTACTGATTTTTACGGGATCTCATATTTTTGAAACGTTTTTGTCCAATAAGTTTACAAAAAAGGAGAAGTAAAGAAAAAGCAAAAGGGTCTCCATCATCATATCTGAGAAAAATCATTGAAGATTAGTATTAACGCTTCCGCCTAAAGATGTCTTCAATTCAGAACTGTAAGATTTAAATTCATTTGCTATTTTATTTTGTGTTTTTAATTGCAAAACACTTCATGAATTATTAAGTCTATCTTTTAATACTTCTAAAGCTTGTAAGAAAAATGTTCAATCTCCTAATCGGTCAGTGCCCGAGAACATATAATTATTTCTATACTTCTGAAACATACATATACATTGATATTTAAGCATATGTTTGCATCTGCACCATAAAGTAAGAAAATGAACCATTTGTTCCACAACCAACTAGGGCTGCAAACGAACCGAACCGAATCGAACTTACCCCCAGTTTGAGTTTGGTTTGAATTAATTTCGAACTAAGTTTGGTTTGAATTAATTTCGAACTAAGTTTGGTTTGAATTAATTTCGAACTAAGTTTGGTTTGAATTAATTTCGAACGAACTCAATTTCGAACTTTTACGAACTTTGTTACGACTTACGAGTTACGACTTACGGCTGGGCCATAGTTCGAAATTACAACACTTCAATTAAAACTCAGGCATTCTGAATTCTAATTACACAGTACACCAAAGTTTATATCAAAGTTCATTACAAATACCAAAATTTATATCAAACACCAATTTTCAGTACAATCACAGAATCCAAATTAAGTTCTCCAAATAGCCAACAGGAGCAACATCACCAAAGTTTTCAAATATCTAAAATATTCAAAGTACAATTTAAATATCAATAGAAGTACAAAACAAGAAACAAAGTCTTAGAATTATTACAAACCCAAATATTATCCTAAATAAAACATTAAAGTTCATTATCAGCGGAAATCAACGGTTCACGTTTGAGTTAATTTCGAACTAAGTTTGGTTTGCGAACCTATTTCGAACGAACTAGGTCCAGTTTGAGTTTGGTTTGAATAAATTTCGAACGAACTCAATTTCGAATCAAACTTTTTCGAATCAAACTCGAATCGAATTATGAACTACGAATTTTTTGTGCAGCCCTACAACCAACTAATTAGAAGATTGAAAATTTCTCTTAAACATGCCACACTTTGTTTTTAATAAAGAATAAAAAGTATAATTTATAAATTTGAAATTAGTTTAAATAGAAAATACAATAAATTGGATAAATTTATGAGTTTTAAAAAATTAAGAATGATAAATATAATTTTATTATGAATTTTAAAGATAGAAATACGATCATTTCAAAAAATGTAAAAGATACACATGAAATTCCTCCTTCATTAAATTGGCCCATAATTGAAAGGGAAGATGTCCATTGATGTAGCTACAATTAAAAAGTAAAATACTAGTTGGACAATTTTCAGCTATTAATTACTATATTTTGATAGTATTTAATACTTCTAAAGCTTGTAAGAAAAATGTTCAATCTTCTAATCGGTCAGTGTCCGAGAACATTTGATTATTTCTATACTTCTGACCAAAGGTTTAAATAGCGTTTATCGCGTCATAGCGGAACGGCTGAAAAAACGGCGTTGTGGCCATATAGCGCGAAATAGCGCGCTATATGGCCATAGCGTCATAGCTTTTTTGGTCCGAAAACGCTATAGCGACGCTATAGCGCGCTATTTAGAACATTGCTTCTGACACATACATATACATTGATATTTAAGCATATGTTTGCATCTGCACCGTAAAGTAAGAAAATGAACCATTTGTTCCACAACCAACCAATTAGAAGATTGAAAATTTCTCTTAAACATGCCACACATTTTTTTTTAATAAAGATTAAAAAATTATACTTTATAAATTTGAAATTAGTTTAAATAGAAAAGACAATAAATTGGGAAATTTATGAGTTTTAAAAAATTTAGAATGTTAAATATAATTTTATTATGAATTTTAAAGATAGAAATACGATAATTTCATAAAATTTAAAAGACACGTGAAATTCCTCCTTTAAATTGACCCATAATTGGAAGGGGAGATGTCCAGTGTTGTGGTTAATATTAAAAAGTAAATTTCACCACGCTAACCGCATTGCTTTTCAGACCTGTTCACATTGGATCCAAGTATCCAACCACAACTTTCATGTTTACATTTTTCGGAAGTTTATAAAACCCCAATAGCCATATCAACCAATGACCCAACGTGGCTTGAACGCCACTTGACTAGTTTCTTATAAAAAAAATGTACGATATATTATTTTTTTTTTATAAAAGGCATACAAGATGTCCATTTCATTTCCATAAAACAAGAGTTAAATTACAAGTAAAAGAAGATCTAAATCTCAATTAAGGAAAGCTATAAAGCTCGACCACTGAGCAAAACACAAAAGCACGACGCTTTATCATCCACCAAAATACTGTAATAGCAAAATAGCAGATTAATACTAAAGCACAGTTGTTAAAGCTATGTAAAGATAACATCTCTATTGTGGGATCTATACAAAATGCATGTTCCTTCTTCATGTGTAACTATTCATCAGCCACCTGCGGAGGCAGCATCCCCCCTGCTGGTACATCTTTTGCCGTATAGACAATCAACTGGTTGTCATTTGGGTCCCACACCTGAAGAGGGATGGCATTGAGGTCCTTTGGCAGTCATTCTTCGGCAGCTTCCTTAAGTCTTTTCTTCATGTTTCCTGTCCAATATTCAATAACATATATGATTAATAGAATAAGGTTTCGAGCTGATTTTCTTGGACTGTTTTGGAAACAGATATCATTTATATGTTTTCAAATAGTCCAACAAACTGCACTAAACACAATTAAAAATCCTATTTGATTCACTAATGGTAGATTACAAGAAAAATGAAACACATCTTTACATGAAATCCAATTAGTGAGGTAAATGTTACTGTTGCCTAACCAAAACCATATTTGTTGGGCTTGAGTACATTTAAGAAACAAATAATTAGTATTTTCTTTTTTGAGACAGAAATGACATTTCACCCTACCAACTCATCCTCTCTTCCTTAAGTTTTGTTTTGTTAAGATACGATTATGAAGCACCAATCAAATAAAAAATGTACGATATATTAAAAGATATACTGTATCATAAGGAAAAAAAAAAAAATACATTACAGCAATAACTTACTCCAGAATAGTACTGTGGGGGGTCGTAGGATGCGACTTTGGATAAAAATCATATCCCTGAAAGGTATTGAAACAAGAAATAAAATAGAAACGGGAACCTATCTAATCTTATCTTGCAATTGGTGCGCGACCTGATCCACCTATTACTATATTTGACGACCGTACATTTAATCTTATCTCTTTAGCTCGTGATAATACACTAATTGAGAAACAATTGACCTAATACATTTTAGTTGTAGGTGCTGATTGCGAAGTGGGTAAATGATTAAATATTGTTAAGCAGAGTGGTAGATTAAATGAATTAAGTTTAGAGTACAGATCAGTGTTAGTTTATCCATCTTTTCATTGGGACGAGCCTTGACATTATTGTGGAGATAGTACTTCATAACTACAAGAGTTTCAAGCAAATTTATTGCAAATTCATGCCCACATCCCATGACTTCTCTCAAATTCAAAGTTCTTGCCTGTGTGGATAAGATGGGACCACCCGCCCATAACATCTCATTTCAAGTTTAATTAGGCATGTTCGTTTGTACAGGTTTACACGGGGTGAAATTTGACGGAGACGGAAACTCACTTTTGAAAAAGTGAGAACTCATGGGTATAGATATGTAAGGGATATATTGATTATGAGAATGTGAAATGGGTATTCGGTTGTACCGTGAAATTAGTTATGAAAAATCTTATTTTTTCCGGGTAATTAGCCGGTCATGATAAATATTTCATTGGTTGGCAATTTTAAACTCATATATATATGTCAAAAAATTTCTTCCAGATTTTAATCTAGCTCTCTTTTGTTAGTAAGAAGAGTTGGAGATCAACCACCTAACTTTTTAATATTTACAAAAAAAAAATTTAAATAAGTTTCAAACATGCGATCTCTTAAACGGAGGACGATGTCTCTTTATCATCACTATATCGAAGGTTGATTCTCGTGATCTAGTTCTCGCTTATTTAACTTGGATCATTTAATACGTTTGAATCAAAGGCGACAAATATATATGCAGAGACGAATGTGTTAAGAGTCCACTAATGCACTAATGAGTGTTCATGAGTTCATCTTTGTTTTCACACCTAGATGTGTACACTAGCGAGCTTGATTTAAAAGATGTGTTGTTTATGTAAATATTTAGTTATTTCACATATTTTTATAAAAAATGTGAATGTTACTGTGTATTTTTTATTATTAATCTAGTTAGTTTAAACAAAATGTATACATATAAAACTAAACTATTACTTTTATAATTTATATATTTATGTTTAACACGTACACAGTTATATTTCTCAAGACATGACTGATCATAATCATACAAAAATGTAATGGTGATAGGCCACATGACATCTATATATATATTTTTTTATAAAAGGCTTTTTAGCCCGTTTCATTAAAGAAACACCATAACCAAAGTTATCATACAAAATGAAATAAGCCTGCATCCTACTCCAAACGAAAGCAGGCATAGAGTTCACTTAGTAGCATATAGTAGCATAGTCTCAAAAGCATAGGAAACTAATATATTACAAATAACCCTAACATATTCAAATCTCAGAACTAAACCACAAAAGTAGTATGGTCATCATCACCATCATTTGGAGGATGCGATAGAGCACCAGTTGGAACTCTATAGAGTGACATTCTTCATTAGAGTCCCAAACCTGCAACGGGATTGCATCCAGTTCATCAGGCAACCAGTCGGCTTGAGCAATCTCCTTAGTCTGCCTTTGATGATACATGTCCAATATGTAACAAGGGAGATAATAAGTAACACTATGGTTCTAAAAGACTTCTTTGGGACATTCTGAAAATAATATTCATTCCTTAGTTTCCAAAGTGTCCAACAAAAAGCACTAAACATAATAAAAAAAACCAGTTTGAGAATTTTTAGGAAGAGTTTGTGAAAATTGAATAACATCTTTCACAGTGGACCAATTGGTAAAATGTTCGTGGCTCTTGCCCATCCAAAACCAGATCGGTTGTGCTAATCTACAATTAAGGAACAAATGGTTGGTAGTTTCATCTTCATGACAAAACTGACATTTGGTATTACCCTGCCAACCTTTTTCCTCAAGGTTTGTTTAGTAAGAATCATATTTCTTGCTACCAACCATATAACGATTTTGATTTTATATGGTAAAGGAAGATGCCACCATAACATTGGTTGAGGAAAGCAGACTCCTCTGAAATTGATAAACCTATATAATGACTTAACAGAAAATAGACCAGAAGCCTCTCATTTCCAAGCCATTTTATCATGGTATGTGTAAAAGACAAATTACTAATAAAATGTAATATGGAAGTCCATTCCTAGACTGCAATGGGATCAAATTGTCGCCTAAACTTAACAGCATCCCCTTGAGATTATATCACCTCTCTCAAAGTAATATTCTTGGAAGCACAAATATCATACAATTGAGGATAGATAACTTTGAGAGGAATCTCATTATTATATGCATCTGACCAAAAGTTAAGCTAAGATTGTGAACTAGGCAAATGAATGACACTACATTTACCTAAGTCCTCTAGTGCCATAATGGCTTTCCAAAATGCAGAGTAGGGTATATGGTGACCAAAATAATATTTATGAATTATGATTGTTTTCCATAACCCTGTATTTGAGTGGTCTTGAAATTTCCACCACCATTTAAGAAGTAAGGTCATATTCATTTGTCTGATATCAAGTATTCCTAGACCTCCCACCACTTTAGCCAAACAGGTCAAAGGCCAATTGACCAAAGCACATTCTTCCTACTTTTACAAGTCCCTGCCATAAGAATCTACATCGAATTCTATCTATTTGTTGGATGACATATTTAGGAATCTTAAAAATAAATAATGTGTATAAAGGAATGGATGATAACACAGAATTGAGTAAAGTAAGTCTTCCACCAAATGGAAAGCATATGTTCTTTCCAATTTTGTAATCTTTGTTCAAACTTATCAAGAAGAAAGTCCCAATCTTTCTTAGTTAATCTAGATCTATGTAAAGGCAAACCCAGGTATTTGAGAGGGAAAGAGGCACTTTTACACCTAAATAGAGTAGCTAAATGGGGACCCTCAGTAGAACTAATAGTAAACAATTCAATTTTCTGGAGATTCATTATGATCCCAGATAAGGCCTCAAAAGCAAGAATGGTCTACCATGCTGCTTCAATATTATCATTTTCTGCCTCGAGAAAGAGGATGGTATCGTCAGCATAGTGACAGTTAGTAATAGGGAAACCATTCTGACAGGGAGGTCCTAACCCTTTCAAGAGATGTGCTTTCCTACCCTTAAGAAAAAACTGACTCAATGTATCAGCAACTAAGATGAAAAGAAAGGGGGAAAGGGGATCCCCTTGTCTAACACCCCTCTTACAATAAAAGTAATGTGTGAGTTCTCCATTCACATTGATACAAGACTGAGAATTCACTAGCCAAGCCTGAATCCATTGTATCCAAAGATCACTAACACCTTGTTTGGATGAGAGCAGAGGAATGAAGGGAATGGAAAGAAAAGAAAACTTTCCGTCGAATTGTGTTTGGTTGATAAAATTATGTTGGAGGTGAAGGGTATAGGAGGTGAAAGGTTTAATCTTGTATTGTAATTAATAGATCAAATTGGTTTCCTTTTCGATTTGGGGTGTAACGGATGAAAAGAAATTTTGTTGCAAATATTTTTAGAAAAAATAGCACAAATGCTCAACCCTATATCTTACCTATATAATTCTTATACAAGTTTTTTGTCACAAACCTACAATAACCACTGAATTTCTCATTAACCTTCTAAATTTTAATCAACCAAACAAGAAACAAGATGAAAAGAAAAGTTAAATTTATTTTCCCTCATTAATCATCCAAACACAAAGAGATTAAATATGTTAATATTTCTTTCTATTTCATTCCATTCCATTGTCTCCTGTTCTTCACCTCCCCTTCCTTCCTCTACTCTCCATCCAAACAAGGTGTAAATCCTCTAAATTTTAACACCTCTAAAAGATATTTCCAATGTATTTTATCATATGTTTTTCAAAATCAACCTTGATAATAGCTCCAGGTTGATTGAGAGTTTGACTATAATGAATAATTTCCTGACTAATAAGAACACTATCTAAAATGTATCTGCCTTTTAAGAATGCAGATTGACTTTCATCTATCAATCTTCCCATAATGCCCTCAAGTCTATTAGTAAGAATTTTAGATAGAATCTTAAAACTACAATTCACTAAGCTAATAGGCCTAAACTTATTGATAACTGAAGCCTCTTGTTCTTTTGGGATCAAGCATATAATTGATATATTCAACTTATGCAAATCCAAATGTTGTTGATGGAATCCCTGACATAGAGCCAAAAGATCTGATTTGAGTAATTCCCAAATTTTTTGATAGAATGTAAACGTGAATCCATCAGGTGTCCAGGAGCCCCATTTGAGGGGGAGTCAAAAACTGCCTTTTTTGATCTCTTCCTCCGAAAAGGGCAGAATCAGCTGACTATTTTCAGTATCAGTAACCCTAGATTCTTGAGGCCAGAAAGAGGAATTCATGAAACCATATTTCATGCCCTCTTCCCCCAGAATGGATTTGTAATATTGAACCACAGGAGACTTAATATCTTTAAGATTGGTAGTGGGTTGCCCATTGATATCTAAGGTACATGACATCTATATTATTATTAGACATATCTTGATAACTATATATGTAAGTGATAAAGATAACTACTGAATTTTAAAATAAACAAATTAAATGTTTGCAAGAACTAAATGAGGGTATGACCCTTATTTTTACTTAAAAAAAACTATTTACAAGAACAATATTCTTGCTACTAGTAAGTCGTTTTATATTAAAATACACAATCACACGCATATTTTCCATGAATATATATTTAAAATAACTAACTTATTGTAAAAAAATAGCTAACCAAATATTACAAAAAATAATAATAATGTATTGTTAAAACAAATTGACTAGTGGATATAATTTGGGGTGGATGCAAACGGGGACATTTGATAAAAAGATTGCTCTCATGACTCATAATCTTTGAAGATCCTTGGATCAGTTAATTCCATTTTGACAACTGATATCATTCAGATCAGTAAAATATCCTCCAATCATAATATTTGTGACAAAATTGCCTACCAACTCCAATTAGTCTTAGCGACTGCTTTTTACAACACGGAATATAAAATAACATATAGTATGTGCATGTTTACATATTTCTTCGAGTCTTAAGATGCAGCATGCGCGCTCAACCCATTATGCAAATATAGATGTCAAACTCAAGGCACTCGGACCCTTGAAAGTTGCATCCAGCTATATATGACTGCTAATGCCAAACACGATGGATAAAACAATCGTAAAATATGATTCAGATACAATAATTACATGCAAATACATAAGAACTATCAAGTGAAACAAGATAGCAAAATTCTCTCCCCACAAAGTACAAACATGATTTACAAGAAATAAGAAATTATTATATCTGAATCGGTCCAAAAAAATCATAAAGATATACATCAGACGTATACTAGCTGATTCGTAGGGACCACTGTCAGATGTTAGATTCTGTGACCCAAAACACCTCGAAACCATAGCTCCAAGAACCAACTCTTGTAAAAATCAAATATTGTACCACGGATTACTGAACTAGCTTGCACTTCCTCTTGGAGCTCTTAACTTCTGTTCTTTCATGTTTTGGTCGCTTAAATCTGCATGTTGTTTAAATTGCAAGGTTAAAATTTACATCCACAAATAGCATATTGATAACAAATTAGAATGATTCAATTTGTTTCTTTAAAATTAATTAAATCGACAAGTTGGTTGATGTTCCCGAAACGAACCTATGCCCCTTGGGTCCAGAACCCCATGAGGTTGGATATTAGAAACAGGCTAATTCTGGTAAACATTTTATTTATGGTACATCCAGTTAATCATTTTTGACATTTACAGTCTCTGAAATTGTCCCAATAAAATATTCAACATTCAATATATATTATTTATTTACAGTCTATGTTAATGTTGGACGTAACCCCATTAAGATAATAGATAACAACATCTACAGTGACATTTTTATTATCCTTAACCCTAATTAATTAACCAAAAGCAAATCTTCTACATGAAATTTTTTTATTTGGACGACATTGTTCAAGATATCAAACAAAAGCACCATAAAATTGGATGTATACTAGAACTGCCTAGTGAAAAAAAGGTGACAGAAGTACAGTCAAGTGACTTAATAGAGAATATAGCTATATCCAAAATAGGGCTTGTTGAAATTAAGACAAGGTAGCAAGCTAAGGTGCAAGTTACCTAGAATGAGGCATTGGTAGTTTGTGAAGAGGCTGATTTGGCTGTTCTATCTCTAGTTGGATGATTCTCTAGTGGACCTGTTGGCGATCCATGCAAAATCTTTTTTCTGTTCTGATGGGGCAGTATCAAATGTGATGGAAGTGATACCAAGGAAGGATGTATAAAATTGGCCGGGCTGCCACTGTCCTCACTGCCGCTACAGTCTGCTGGAGGGACCCATGCTCCAACTAAAACAAACTGAGGAGCTTGCGATGCATAATCATTGCTACTGCTACTTCGTACTCTCGAGCTTGGTTTCTTTGTGTGCAGTCGATATTTCTGTAAATTTTGAGGAATATATGAGTACTTCTGAAAAAAATTGTTGCACTTGAATTCAACCAAAAAGAAGAAATAATGTAAGCAGTCATAAAATGTCAAAGGAAAAACACAAGCTCAATAAATGCATGACATTGATTTATGTTTTATTGGTGCAGAATTAGAAACATGCAAAATGCAAAACATATACCAATCATTAAATGTTAGTTCAAGTGCTCATGCACTTATCATATGTAAATACATAATGAATGTACAGTGAATTTTATTGACGTCACTCTACAGTAAAACCACGTTTCATAAATTTGATCACTTAAGTCTGATTTGTGCCACCACAAACACTTACCTTCAATTTTGTCCAAGTTGGGTCGTTGGTACAAATTTTCTGGTCAAAGTTCAAGGAAATCTGATATGTCCAGCAATTTTATATATATATATATATATATATATATGGGAGATCTAAAGCATCAAGCACTAGTGTAAATGGCCACCTTATTCCCAATTTCCTCAACATTTTTTACGCCATACACCTTCATTGGACTTGAAGTGACTGAATCCTACTGTGGCAGGGGCATCTCATGATCACTTTCTATATACTTTTGGCCAGAAAAAACAGTGATTACTTCGTTGAAGGATGCGGTGCATTGAGTCACATCTAAAAAAATTATCGTATATACTAGAGAAATACAAAGCGCTAGAAAAATAAATTGGATCTTTTAACTTGAAAAATTCACTATTTGGTAGCACTGTTCAAATTCCAAATATACACTATTACACTCTATAAAATATGTTATATAAAATACAATCATGAGTTAATTCCTCTGTAACGAAGATAGTCCTTTTAACTTGTAAATACTATGTTAATGGGGCCAATATATTATTCTTTCCATTTTGGATACTATCCGATGGCAATGTTACAGTTAATTAGAGGAATACGACTTGACACAAGATAAAACACCTAGCAAGAGTATCTATAAAGCTTATGCTTAATTTCTAACTATTACTTGCATCTGCCAAAACTCAAGTAGTTTTGTTGCAGAAAGTGAGTGACTTCAGGTTTTATAAACTTAATTTAAAAAAAATATTAACTTTTCAAAATAAAACTCTTTAAAATTGTAGGAATAAAACAATAACGCCAGAAACTATCTACAAGCTTATCTACAAATTTTTGGATAAGGATCAAATCAGATAAAAAATCAGACCGGATCTAGACAGGTAGTCTATATCAATAATTGACCCCATATATTGCAAGATTTGACCCCATCGATTGGAGAACTTTTATGTGGGTGATAGCTACTTTCAAACCCAAAGTTGCATATACACTAGTAAATCCTCCATTGTCAGTTGATTTCATATCACATAGCAGTGTGAAACAATTAAACATATTTTCCCTCGAACGAACATGTTTGGAATACTTAATTTCTCTCTCCAAGTAAAACTCCTTCAAAGCAAGTGAAGCCCTAAGTACCCATCTATTTATTCAGCTAGTGACCGTAAACAATTTATGAGTAATTAAACGCAGCAAGGTCTCTTTAAGTTTAATTAAGTAACTAGTCATTACTGAATTATCTTTTAACTTGAGAAATGTTCACAAAATAAATGCCGTCTAAGTAAATAGGAACGTTAACGAAAACCAACTACAAGTGTCTCTGTATACACACAAAGACGCACATGCATTACACTAAAATTAAAGGTGGGTTTATTCCAAGGAATCTAATGCATTACAAGGAAACAGTGTGTTTCAAATGATATAAATGCATGTAACTATTCTTACCTGCAAATGGCTCTTGACCTCATCATTGGTAAGACCATCCACTTTCATCAACTCCCTGATATGTTTTGGTGTCGCCACTGCAACCATCAGTTCAAAACAAAACAACATTTTCAAAAATTTGGCAGAGAATTAAAGGCAGTTGGAGGGACTTGCACTCTTTCTTATTCGAAAATTACTAACTTGAGAGCTATGTTAAGTACACATAACAACAATTTTTTTGTAGATTCATGATGTCATCTACACCATTGTTTAAAAAGAAATGTTTCTCTGTAATGTCTAGCCTCGGAAGGGGCTCATGCCAATATTAGAAACATTTGGTATATAAAATACTCGCAAAAAAAAAATTCATTAGAAAATTACTGTATATGGCTGGGAACTAACCATCAGCACCGCCGAGTTGCTCAAGTGCATGAACAAACCGGCGGTGGAGTTCCTGTGACCAGCTACGCCTCGACTTTTTATGAGCCTCGCATTTTGCTTCCTCTTTCTCCTTTTCTTTGTCTTGCTCAATTTTCTTTTGACAATCTTCTTCAACATTGCTAAATCCTTCTTCATTAATACATCTAACATCCACGAAGGCAGCTTCTTTTGGCCTCTTATCCTTAAATAAGAAAAAAAAATAAAAAAAATTGTTGGACATCGAAGTTAACAAAAAAAATACAATAAATTAAGGATCGATAACAGCCTAATTTAGAGGGCCTGAACGAGTTTATTAATATACAAAAACAGCACCAAAAGTGTCATTCATCTAAAACTACATTTTTATTTTTTTTCTCATTAATTGTTTGCAAATTAAGTAATTTTAATGGTAAACGTATCTTGAGTTTTCAGTGGGAGAATTAGGTTTAGATGAAGAAAATATGTTATGTTCCTGAGTTCTAACAAAATAAAAATTCAGCAAGTAAATATCATGAATATAGATTAACTTTTTAGATGAAAACTTGAAGTATAGATAGAAAATTATGCATTTAAAAAATTTGTTTGTAGCAGTTACTGTTGCAATAAAATTATTAGCAGGCTTTATTATCTGTACCGTTGTACTGTTGTCTTTTTCAGATTCTTGACTCCACAGCCGAAGAGAACAGGACCAATCCTCTTTATTGTTGTCAGATTTATCTTGTTCAACCCCATCATCATTCTCAGAATAAGAGAGGTTCAGATTTATTGGAATAGACTCCTCCACAACTACTTGCTGTTGTTGCTCCTCTATTTGCTTTCTCAAAGTCTCAATTGCTACATATAATAAAGAAAAGAAAACCATGGAAAAGGAAGATAAATTAAATAAGTTGGTGAAACAACCCAAAACCCAGATCATTGTAAAAGGGTTGAACTTTTTCATTCTTTTTTTATTCAAGGAAAAAAAAAGGCATGGGTTCTGCTTCTCATGCAATTTGATTAATAGTGTTTAAATTCAGATTCAACAAAAACAAATGCTATATATAATGTCTTGAATTGGAGCAAAATCGCATGCTAGCTGGAACAAAGAAGAAAGCGTACTTTCATTGACAATCTGGAGGGAAAGAGGAAGCTCTCGTTGAAAAATCTCAATCTTTTTTCTCTCTTCTTCAAGAGCGCTCAGGTATTCTCTCTTGTCTACCATTTTCTGATCCATAAGGAATCGCTCATAAAAAATTTGGGATAGAACAGGGCATGCAACGTTAATTTCGAGGGGTGGAGAAGGAGAAGAAGTGAGAGGAGAGGGAAAAGGAAAGGAAAGGGAAGGGAAAATAAAACAAAATACAATGAAGTGAAAGGGAGATGAGAAGAGGCGGCCGGACGAAGGAGAAGAAATAAAGAAGGATAAAAAAGGGAAGGAAGGTTATAAAGGACACGAAGTCGAGGCGTCGCGTACAGAAATGAATCTTTGGTATAAAGAGTTAGTGGGGGTAGAGAGAGAGAGACAGGAGGAAATAGTCTAGTAAGAGAGAGAGAGGAGGAAATAGTCTAGTAAGAGAGAGATATTTTTCGAAAAAGTAAGAGAAAAAGAGAGAGAGAAGGCAAGGTCTAATGGGAAGTGCTGACGTCATCACCGGAGAAGGAGATAAGATCAACGACACGGCTGACTACGACTCCGAATCAATTACAGATCTCTTTGTTTATTTGTTTACTTATAATTTATAATTATTTAGGTGTTGGTTTCATCCTTTCGGTTTCAGCTGCCTTTCAAGAAGACTCCAGAAAACCAAAAATTAAAAATATAAACTACAAGCTGATTTCCTTCGCTCGAAAAAGAAAGAAGCGAGTTTCCGTTTTAATTTAATTTACGAGGATAGTAATTTGATGGAGGTTTGAGTAAGCTTAATTTTAACTTAAGATACTAGAAATTTGATGTGATTTTTGCCAAACCTTGTCAAATTCATTTCCTTACAGCCGAATTTTAGGCCCGTTTCGTTTCAAGAAGAAAATCAGAACAAGCAATTTCCTAAAAAGAATTTGCCATCTTGATACCATTGTCTGAGAAAATAGAATCAGAAGAATTACAATGTGACTGCTCCACAATTTAATAAAAAGAAGTAAAAGAAAAAAAAAAAGATTGTGCCTTTTATTCCCTCGAAATTAGGTGTATAGGAGAAGTAAAATTTATTACCTTTTCAATTTCTTCTCTTATCTTTACATCCTATGTCTTAGTATCAAATGCTAATCCATTTGACGTAAGTAATGCAAAGATGCTTAATATATTATATTCTGATATGCAGTGATTTTGAAACTAAACGGAAAATACATTCTAATTACCACATGGATATGACCGTTGAAAGGGATATGAGAGTTTTTTTTTGTATTTTGTAACATTTAAGGGAGAAAATATATAATTTTAAAACTTTAATAGGATAAATATGAGAAACTTTTTATTTTGAAAGAACAAATATAATATTAATCTTCTTAACGAATTGTCGCTCTAGTGATAGAATACAATAAAAATATATTAGTTAATCAACAACAAACTAAATTCCGTTACAGTATTTTACTTTGTATTATTATGAAAGAGGAGTGCAAAAAATTTTAGAGAGTTGAAGACGGTAGAAATTTTTTTGATGTAAAATGATTTTGTAACTTTTTTTTAAAACATTTTAAGTTTCTTTCTTTCCTTTTTGTTATTATTCAGTCCGTGTAAATAGTGAATTGTAAAAAACACGTGAACAGCACGTCATGCACGGGTTGAAACACAACGGAACACGACACCCGGTGTTAGACGTGCCATGTCAAGACGTGTTTGTGTCGTGTTATAAGAAGTGTTGTGTTCATTGTAGTGAATTTAAGCACGACACAACACTGCACGTCTAAGAATACGTTTAGTACTGACACGGCTAAACACGTTTCGACACGGAAGGGATCTATTTATAATATAATTTTGAAACTAAGGTATAAAATCCATATTTAGTAATATTTTTTATTATGAGTACTAATTAAAAACTTTATATTTAGTGATATTTTTTTCTTCTTTCTTTCCATCTGGAGAACTCAGAGAGAACAAAAACAGAGAAAAATAAAAGCGGGAAAGGGGAACGGCTAAACACGTTGGAGAGCACGGTCCGGCACGGCGTACTTAGCTGTGCCGTGTTTATATACGTGTTGTAGTTCGGTTCCGGTGTTTTTGAAAACGGCACAGCACAACACGGCTACTCGTCTGATAAACACGGAACGGCACGACATATGCTCTGAACATGTCAAAACACGGTATGTCAAAACACAGCATGACACGTTTACAATTAACTACGTGCAAACACTAACTAGTGATTAATCATGGATTCAGCAATGAGTTTTTTCTATGGGGTTTGAATTGTTGCATTAATGACTCGAAAAAGGAGAAATACACTAGTTATAACCTCGTAATAAACTCATAAACTAGTTCTTAATTAGTGTCAAGTTCATAATTAATCTATATACTCTATAAAAGTAGTTGATAAGTTTCTTCAACACTGACTTCGCAATTTTTAAATTGCGAAGCTTTAAAACAAAATGTTTTCTCAATACTATTCCTCTACTATTGTCCTTTGTTGTTTGATTAATTTGTAGTAAAATATGCACATAATCTCAATCAAACACTTAAGGTTTATTCAATAATGCAAAATTATGCACTTTCTTATACAGCAAGCTGTAATAGAATGATATATAATAAAAAAAGGTTACAGGTATTATATTGCAGCAGAAAATGTCATAAAAAATTGACGTATAAATTCCTCTCATCCACAGGATGAGTTCAACACATTAACGCTCTCATCATGAGAATTCTCTCATAAATTTCAAGTTTTTTCATACTTTTTTCTAGCAATTAAAATTATTAATTAAGCTCATAATTGATATACTTTATTTAATACTTTTGCACATTGGTCACTAAAATTTAAAATCTCAAAATATAACGGTTCTAGTTTTTTTTTGCATAATTTTTTTTTGACAAAAGTGGATGAAACCCACCAGTTTCATTACGAAACTAAAAACAATTTTACAATAGTGGGACCGGTACACACTACGTACCAGAGTTAGCATATGAAAGAAAATATAAAGTTTCACAGGCATCAGACAAGCCCGGATCTAATATGATATGAAGAAGCTAAAAATTTGCTAGATTTTTCAAGCACCACTACACTTTTTTTTTTTTTGCATAATTGATATACACAATTTATACTTTGAGACTAAGTTAGCCCATCAAACTCAGGGGATGGATATTTAAAGAACTTCAATCATTACCTTTTTTTATTTGTCAATTACACACAGAGAAACTAAAACGCAGGACTTGCCATTTTTCTTTCTCTCTATTTGTACGTATACTTCTTTTTCCAGGACTATGCAACCTCTATGTAAAGCCTCTTCATGGTCTTAAATTTGATAGGTGGTCGAATCTAATCTGAATATCAAGATAATCATAAAAGATTTTAAAATCGAAGTGTTTCATCGTAGAGACAAATAATACCACAAAAGTTCCATACAATTAATATATATATCTTTTAGATTATGATATAGTTTGCTCGCCTTCAAAGAGCTGAAAAAAGAAAAAAAAAAAATACATACAAAAAGAAATCTGGATTTAATAAAATAATTTTAATGTGAATATTTATTTTAAATATACATCAATAAGATTGGATTTAATAAAATTGGATGTACGCTGAATTGATTTTTTTTAAATAGAACCAAATTTGTATTTTTAACGAAACAAGTACCATTGATTTAGATTCTATAAAAAACGACTCCACCGATCCGCTGGATTGGTGGAGCCATTATTGTGAGTCTATGACTCATCTATACAATCTAACCACAGAAATTAATAACTCCTGTGTTATATAAAAACCAAATCAATAGTGCTTGTTTTGTTAAAATATTTAAAATTAGTTTTATTTAAAAAAAATCCGCTCAATTCAGACTTCAAAACTTTGACAGTCCATTAGGATTGAGAACCAATTAAAAAACCTAATGGGGCCAATTTGTAACACTGCCCAGTTCCATGCAAAAGGAAAATGAAGAGAGAGAGAGAGAGATGAGATTAGCACAACGCTCCACGGAATCTAGGAAGCAGGTAACGGGATAACCACGCAGCGTACAAGGGGATCCGGATTGGATTTATTATTGGAGAAAACGGCCACGTATGTGTACCCCATCTGGCCTTTCAGGGATCATTACATCAAGTGCCTTTGCGGCGTTTCCCAGCTCCAAAGGCCGTTTTCTTCGATTTAATATTTTAATTGCAATGCAAAATTAATGCGTCTCCTGTGACCTGTCGGTGTATTAATTTGGGGCTGTTTATGTGATGGATAATGGATCTCAGCTGCCATTGATCTGCCAATATGACATGTTGTTGAATTTTAACTTTACCAACTTATTTTTGCGGGATTATGCGTGTACCTGTCATCTGGGCATGTTTCGGCCCCTACATTTCATGAAATGAATGAGAGAATGTTTTTCATTAAACTGAGTTGTTACACTTGAGTTGTTTATATAGGCTAAGCCTAGTGTCTAATCTCTGTCTAATCTCCTATTACAAAGGTCTAACAATATTTCTAACAGAATGTTTAACTGCCTAACTGTCTTCATTAGTTCTAACTATTCCCATTCTCCTAATCCTTCGACCAGTCAACATATCAACTCATCCCTGTTATAAACAATTCATGTATGATTTTATGAATTTTTGTTATGCACGTTGAGAAAAAAAGTATTGGAAAATCACTTTTATATTTTAAAAATCAAATATAGATCGATGTATAATTGAGTTGTTGTTTATTTTTGACATAAAAAGACGTTAAAAGATAAACTGTCAAGTTCCCTTTTGACAAATCTCTTATGACTTGTATTTTTGCAAAAAGCTGATTTTTTTGGTTTATTAATAAATTTGATCCAAGAAATTTTAAATGGTTGACCGGATTTTCTGCTTATATGTTAATATATTTTTTTCCATTTGATTCTAACTTTTGTTCAGCTGGCGGCGCTTAAATTCACAAAAGATTTTATATAAAAAGGTACATTGATTCTAAAAGAAAAAAGAAAACAAAAAAGAGAGCGACCATCAAACAAAAAATACTCAAAAAGAGTAAGTGCTGCAACCAGGTTGCTGGAACTGGTCTGGTTTAAAATTTTCTTTATCACATTTTTCCGTCCAAAATTAATAAACGATTTATGAAGTCTTTATTTTTATGGACCCAAATTTTACACTCCAACTTTATGTATTTGTTATTCAATTTTTTTTCAAATACACACCCACCCCCCCTAACCAAATACTAAAAATTATAAAACCAATACATTAGTGCTTTTAAAATTAGTAAAAGTAACTGCACAACTATATAAAGTGTTAATTTCAAGTCCATAAACATAACAACTAATATCAAAAAAATAATTTAATATGAATCTTATTTGAAAACAAAAATCAAGTACAAAACGTTCGTATTGTAGTGTAAGATTTCTCACATATCGTTTAAAATATTAGCGAGATTGAACGAAAAAAATGAAAGTATAAAGGGAGGGATGAGTGATGAGAAAAATAAAGTACAAATAATTCAAAAAAAAATGAACTGATGTCTAAAAAGAGAAAGTGGGTTTAGGGGATGGAGGGAATTCGGATCCCTATGTTTAAATAGGCACAAAATTTCTATTGCTCGGCTGAGAACTAATCTCAGCTCATTAGACCCCTACAGTACTGTAGATTTTACGGACTCGGATGGAGGAGGGGGAGCATACCTTTTCTCTAAATTAAATTGTTAGGTAACTATTTTTAATATTTATCAAGATATTGTTACATATGTAGTGTTTAGAGGGCTAAAAGAAAAGAAATCTTAAGAAAAAGAGGCTGAACTTATAGCAAAGGGATCAAATGGAGGTTGAACTTCAAATGATGTCAAACAAAAATTATATGCTTCAAGAAAATAATATAATAATGCCTCCAATAAGTTTTTAAATTTTTTAAATTTCATTGTAATAAAATCTTTATATGAAAATAATAGAACAACAAAGAAAATTTACGAAAAAATTAACATAATATAAATCAAGCATTTTATGTTTTTCTTTTTTCTTGTATATGTTACTCAATTTCCTGCAAAAAAAAAAAACCATACTATGAAGATTCAAAAAAAGTTTAGTTATTTCTCATCAAAATTTAACAATATTTGGGTGGAGGGGTGGGGGGAATAACTCCAATTTCCCTGTTTAAAGGGCAACAATTGGTAGAAAAATTAATAGTTAGAATTTAGAAGATGCTGATCCTAGATTTAAATAAAAGATAATAAATTTATAGCAGTTCGAAGATTTTTCATCACTGATAAATTTAAAGCGGTCAAAAGAACAAAGACTTAATTGTTTTGTCTCAAGTCACAACCCGTAATGCATATTTTTTTAATTGCACGAATAATTAACTTTTGAAATGTTAACGTGACCGCTAAATTAAATTATATAAAAAACTTCACAATTAATATTAAAAGAAATTGGAATATTCCAGCTAGCTTGTTTTTATGCAATTGACATTTAAGTATTTTAGTAGGATCATATTCTTTTTGGTAAACGGATATTCTGTTGACATTCCCCAAATAAGAGAAAAGAAAACATTTCACTTGGTACAACTCAACCCTAATTTATTTATTTATATTATTGATTAGAAAGTCCTCACATTATACCTTAGAGAAAAAAATATTTGTGAGGATATTGATTCAAACCCTAATTTAATGACAAATAAACATAATTAAGATAGTGAGCTTCCCTGTAATTTTTTAATGTAAAATGTGGTATTAAAGACTATTCTTGATCTGACACTGGTTCAAAATTTTAAAACAATGGTTTCAACTGATATATATTTTGGCTTTCAAAATTTAAGATATATATAATAGTAGGAAAAAATGTTGGAGAACTTGTAGATAAACATGTCACGGCGAGCATTAATTCCTAAATTAATGAATATTCTTAATCATACATCCTTTTGTTTAGGTGAAATTATATGTATACTCATCAATATTTTGCTATTTGCATATCCCCCCATCTAAAAACGAAAATTGAATATTTGTCCATAGAAATTTGAAAGTCTTTGACATTTATAAAACATTCTGCCTTTATAAAACTAAAAGGGTAAATTGCTTATGTACTCATTAAAACTTCTTTTATTTTGTATTTTTCCATTAAAATCTTAATATATCTCATTTCTACATCAACATATTTATCATCTTATTTGTCCATTTAATTTCTCCTATTTTCTCCTGTACCCATTAAATTAAATTTCTCCTATTTTCAATTTCCTCATCAAAATCTCGATATATCTTATTTGTCCATTTAAATTTGAAATTATTCATATTTATCATCTTCTTAGTTTAACTATAATAATTTTATGAGGAGGATTTCAATACCTCATGTTTTCATACCTCATCATGCCTCATATTTGATATCTTCGTTTTCAAAGTCTAAATTGTCGATCCGAACCGCTCAACACGATATCCATACTAAAATATGCTTGGAGATCAAATTTTATAATTTTATTTTTTAAGATAGGTACAAAATCATTATTTTTGGACCGTTCAAACACTCATTCCTATTTTTTGTATTTACCCATATAAATTTAAAATTCATTCCTATTTTCTTATTTCTTTCCTACATTTAATAATCAAACAATTCCATATTAGAATTAAAAGATCACTTTATACTTCTCATTAACAAATTTACTTTGGCAGTTATCTCTCTTATTTTTCTTGTTCTTGGCACCTAAATCCATAGATGACAATGTATTGTAATTATGTAATACCCATTTCAGCTAAAGAGATATATCCTACGATAGTGATTCTTAAAAAAATATAGATTGAGAATGTGCCCTACCCATTGAGATGGTAAAAACGTCACTTCAACTTTTAAGTAAAACTTAATAATTTGTTAGATAAGATTAGAGGAGGGTTTCAATACCTCATGCTTTTCATATCTCAACATATCTTTTATTTAATATCTTTGTTTTCAAAGTCCAAAATGTTGATCCGAACTGCTCAACACGATATCCATACTAAAATATTCTTGGAGATCAAATTTTATAAATTTTTGAAATTTTTTACTATTTTATAAGATAGGTACAAAATCACTGTTTTTGGACCGTTCAAAAACAATGATTTTGTACCTATCTCAAAAAATAGTAAACAAATTCCAAAAATTATAAAATTTGGTCTCCAAACATATTTTAATATGGATATCGTGTTGAGCAGTTTGGATCGACAATTTAGGCTTTAAAATTGAAGTATCAAATATGAAGCATGATAAAGTATGAAAAACATGAGGTATTAAAATCCTCCTCATATAAATGAGATACATTGAGACTTTGGCGGAGAAATTAGAAATAAGAAAATGTTTAATGGGTATAGAAATAATTTACTCTTATTTTGATGAAGAAATAAGATATAATGAAATTTTGATAGAGAAATTGGAAAGAAGAGAAGTTTCAATTGAAGTAATCGGAACAATTCACCCAAAATAAAATGTAAATATAATTAAAAGTATATATGAAAAAATTAGTCTTTTTCTTATTTTCTTTAGAACTCTAAAGTATAATTCTCCATATATGCTCTTTAATGAGAGTATCTCTTACGATACTGCACGAAATAAAATTCTTACGGTCAAATTAAAATCAATTCGATGTCTATTTGAAATTATACACGGCCAAGTATTGCACTGGGTCTAAATTCCTCTATTCCACCACCTCCACCAAAGCAAATTACAAACGGACGGCCCAGATTAATTCCAACCGGACCAAAGTCAATCAAGTGACTATAGAACTATATGGGGTCTGTTTTGAGATTTGTGTCAAGTTAAAAGAACAGTCTTGGACCGTCCGTTTATCATCTCCACTCTTCCAAATAATTCCTTATCCGTCCGTTTCTCTCAATTTGAAATTCACCATGGTAGCATCTGTCATGGACGCAGGGTTCTGTATTCGGTTTTGTAATTTGATATTCCAACCATGATACTTGGCAAGCTATTGTTTCAAAAATATGCCCCAAAAGTTATATCTGTTACTTTCAGCACGTGTTATTTCTTTTTATTAAAAATAGTAGATATATTTAACGAATGAAACTGGGCATATGCCTTATTTCCAAAATAAATAAAAAAGTAGATATACTGTAGTGTAGGCATCCACTTTCTTTTTATTTGTGTGAATGACCTAATCAAGCATATATGAAGGAGAACCAGCTACTGGTTAGATTTTTATTTGTTTTCAACATAAGGAATGAGTACACAACACGTCATAGAGCAAAACTAGGTTCTTGAATTTGAATTTATGGAAATTCTAAATAAGTTGAAATTTGATGATAAAAATGTAATTGCAAAAGTTATATTGTAACATTTGGCTGTCAACAACGGAGAAAAAATAATTAATGGAAAGTGGGTACTGGTAAGCTTAATATCAGATCCAAAATCTCAATAATGATGCTGAAATATTTATTTGTTTAGTTAGATTGAAAATTTGATTGCATCAGCCATTTGTAGTAAGCGCAAATTTGAAATGAAATAGTAAAAATTCTCGACATGATTGAAATAAACTGAGAATAAGCACCTTATTCTAAAAACTAACCACGTGAAGTAGCTTTAGAAGACCAAAAATCCTAGAGCTATCCAAATACAGGAAATAAATCTGCTGTTATTCGAAAGGAATAACAGAAACCTGTTATTCCGATCCCAAGCATTGATTTTTATTGAGATCCGTGCATGAAAAAATTTCTTCATTGAAATTCGCCTATAAAAAATTTGAATGTTTGAAATCAGCCTAACATGTTGGAATAACAGCAGATTTATTTCCCCAAATACAAAACAAATAAATAAAAAACTTTAAAACAACGGATTTATCTCTAATAGCATTGTATGATAGGTAATTTGCAATGGCACACGAACCTGAGATAAAAGGCGACGGGTATGGAATCCATATCCTCTGCATTACCGTACTGTTTGAGTTAATTTCCGGATCATATGATCAGAATTCAGATTAATTAGGTCCGCATCTATAACGCACGGGACTCTTTAATATTAGTGTGGATCTAACTCGGATGGTCCGCATCTTAACTCAAAAATTGATTTAACTCGGATGATACAAATTCTTTTTATTAATGTATTGAATTTTCTTTATACTATTATATTATTAATAAAGGCCCCAGGGCCTTCGGTACACTTCAATATATATATATATATAGAGAGAGATAGATAGAGGTTGGCTAATATCAAAACGTTTGTTCCTAGGCCGTGGAACAAACGCTTCAGTTTTTATATTTTTAAAGTTCAAACAGTCGATCCAAATAGTTTAATATTCAATTTATATTAAAATGTGCTTGGAGACCAAATTTTACATTTTTTTTGAAATTTTTTTCTATTTATTAAGCCATTTTTAAAATTGTTGTTTTCAATGATCTAGAAAATTTTCACTGTTTATTAAAATCAGCGATTTTAAAACTGACTTAATAAATAGTAAAAAAATTTCAAAAAAATATAAAATTTCGTCTCCAAGCACATTTTAATATAGAGATCACATCTAACGGTTTGGACTTTGAAAATCAGAAAACAAATTGGTTACACCAGGGCTCCAGAACAAACGTTTTGATATTAGCCAACCGCTATATATTTTGAAAACCTTCGCAGAGACTGCGAAGTCGTGAGGCGGAATCAAACTCTCGACATTTGGATAACCAACAGTCCTAAAACTTTTTCCTAGTCAATTGTGCTACCTCCTCTTTCTCCACCTCAATATTTCTTAGATGTTATTATCAAGAACTGAACATGGGTCTCTCTGAAGAAAGACGAGTACTCGTGCCACTGCACTAAGTCAGCGGTTTTATTGTATGGAACTCTAATAGGACCAAACCATTGGTTCGACCCCATCCATTTGATAAAAAAATGATCCAGCCAGTCAAATATATAAAAATAATCGAATACATCACCTGACGTATCAGAGGCATATCAGTGTCGTATCTGATACACAAATACAGAGAAACGAGGTCATACATGAAGCATCGGGTAACATAGAGTAATAGAGGGTGAAAACGGAGCGGATAGTGGTAAAACCATATCCATATCCTTTTTAGTTTTTCGAATACAGACCGGATATCAGCAGAATACGGATTGGGTCAGATATTTATTAAAAAAATATAAAAAATACTAAAGTTCGTAATATTTATCTAATTATAATAGTGAATAACATAATTTTTTCATAATATATATTAAAGAGGAGGGTTCCACTGCACCCTCTTTTGGTGCACCTAACGTGCACCCAAAACTCATATGGTGCATTTTCAAAGTTCAAATAGTCGATTCGAACGTTCCAACGTGTTCTTCATATTAAAATGTGCTTGGAGACCAAATTTTACATTTTTTGGAAATTTTTTACTATTTTTTCAGAATTTTTGAAAATCATCACTTTGCTGAATTTCAAATTATTGTTTAGTTTAATCAAAAATTCTGAAAAAATAGTAAAAAATTTCAAAAAAATGTAAAATTTGGTCTCCAAGCACATTTTAATATGAAGAACACGTTGGAAGGTTCGAATCGACTATTTGAACTTTGAAAATGCACCATATGAGTTTTGGGTGCACGTTAGGTGCACCAAAAGAGGGTGCAGTGGAACCCTCCTCTATATTAAAATATATGATATATATCTGCTATTCGAATATGGATAATTAAAACGTAAAACCATATCAGCATTCATATCCACACGGATATTTAAATATCGGATATCCACATTTAATTTTTCAAATACAAATTGAATATGGATCGGATATTATCTATACCGTTTTCACCCCTATATAGTAACCACTGAAAATACTTTAAAAAAATAACAAACAGAGGGTTAACAAATTGAAAAATATACAATAGCATTATTGACTTTGAGTCCGTCTTAATTACCCTTTATTTATTCAAGTACAAGTACTTTAACTGTATAGTCTTGTTTTAGTTATAGTGAATTCGACTTTTATAGTACAATAATACACATAAATATTTTGAAACTAAAATATGTTATTGTACATGTACTCTTTGTTATTTAAAAATGACATGCATTCAATTTGGAATGATTTAAAATTAATTTAATTTTTGCACCAAAAGTTCTAAATTTTATAATAAATTTTAATAGACGACTAATTTAAATTTAAAAAAATTCAAATTTGATGCATACCGTCAAATACCATATTAAAATAACAAAATATGTTTAGATTAGGGGTGGCAAAGAGCTGGCTCAGTCCGAGCTAGGCCCTAGCTCAGCTTGTTAATTCTGGACCGGGCTACAGCTGAGCGAGCTGGACCTAGGGCATCCGAGCTAAAACCTCAACTTGAAATCGTGACTAGGTGTGACAAAAAAGCTCGTAACTCGTGGCTCGATCGTGACTTGCACCTGACTCGCTCACTAACAGCTCGCTCGTTACTGGACCGAGCTGTTAATAAGCCAGTTCGCCACTTTTATGAGCAAAATTAGAGTGTGATGTGCTTATCAAATATTACTTGATTACTATTTTGGTCCGTAAAATTTTAAAGGAATCGTTTTGATCTTTAAACTTTTTAATTCGTAACAAATTAGTCACACTTTTATTGTCGGACTAAAAAGTATATGAAGATCCACATTCACATCCATATCTAATGATATTTATAATAAGATGTACTATTATTTTAAATTAATTTATGGTGCCACAAACTAATGTTAGTATCATTTTTTTTAGAGAAATGCTAGCATCAATATAATTGATGTTTTTTTTAATAAATGTTAGGCATAGGACAAATTCGGTACGAATTAAAACTTTGAAGGTCTTCCGTCTTAACTCTTAAATTATACTTTTGCAATTCTAATGATAAAAAATGATAGATAAGTAATATCTTAATAATAAAAATAATATATTAAAATTTCAAAAATATATCAAATAAGTATTGTATAATGATCATCTTGGTCATATTGATATTTTTAAAATTTATTCAAATTATCTTATTCAACACCTAATGATGATCATTTGTATAATTTTTTCTTTACAATATATCAAATAAGAATTTCATAAAATATAAATAAATGCTTACTATAACTATATATATTGTTGCACGTAATTTTTACCAACTATTTTATATGTAAATATAACCTTGAAAACGATGATCCTGATGGGTGGGTCCCACAGGTCATGCAATTAAAAGCTTGGAACGAATCTTATGTCCGCGCTAATCAGATTCCTTTTGCCTTTAGACCTACTCGTAACTTGTGTGATTCACCAAACCAATTGCTCTAAATCATGAACCTTTTTTTAATCAGGTAAGGAATCCTTGAGCAAGACCACAGGTGACCCTTGGAATCTCCCAAGGGCCAAATAAAAATGAGAGGACACCTTCCCGAATTCCCACCTTACAGTAACAGGACCCACAGGACCCCCTTTGCGTGCAATAAACACCCACCCCCAACTCCCAGTATGTGATTACTTGCATTGTTTAATCAATCCAAACGGATTTCTCTCGAATATCTCACAACTAAATTGGTTACCTATGACATTTCTTCCTCCCAGAAGTCCATTCCGTACGATGTACACCATGTGCGTCCGAGTAATATATTCTGACAAGGGGTGGCAGGTCCGCTATCGCCTCACAAAGATTCCTGCGGACAATACCCTGACCGATTCTCCCCTTCTCTCCACCTATCTCCCAATCTCGGCCGTTCGTTTTTAGATCCCTCGCATCTTGTTCCTTGATTCGGTTGCTTGATCTTATCCCCTGGTCCCTGCCCTCATGTCAGTTCCAGCACATCGTAGCGGAATCACACCGCGGAATATTCAAAACGTAACTTAAAATACTATACATTGCTCCTCCATTACTAAGAAATGGATACATCCATTTCTAATATTGGTTTTTTTATCCTGTAAAACAAGAAGTAAAATGAATTTATATGAGGGCCTTTTTTATCAATACATAGGAAAGAAAAATAATAACATTAAATCAGCTGATTTGGCAATACCTTAATTTGTTATTTTATCATAGTACATTTTTCGTGGTTGTAATTCAAAAAATTTGCTCGGACAGAAAAAGGTATCGTCAGTTATAAATGAACAGGAGAGGAGAAAGAGCCTATCTCTGTCATTTACTGTTTCTCTCTCCCCACACCTACTCTTTTAATCGAAGATTCGGTTCTTACGCGACGCCCCGTCCCTGATTCCTTTTCACATTACATCTCCTTCCTTCTTTCTTCTCTTTCCCATTAAAATTCTTCCCTCCCAAACTTGTTTCTCCTTTTCCTTTATCGCTTTCTCACAGAGGAACAAAATCAAACCAAATCCATGCTCTCCTCCATGGATCTGATCGAAAAAACTCGCAGATATCAAGACTACATACACTCTCTTGAAGAGGAACGCCGCAAGATTCAAGTCTTCCAGCGGGAGCTACCCCTTTGCCTCCAGCTCGTTTCACAAAGTAATTTTTTAGTCAGATCAATCCATGCTTTGAAGTTACTGTCTTTCTGCAATTTTATTTGATTTTAGCTTCTTCTTTTTTAAATGTAGCGATTGAGAATGTAAAGTATCAGATAGATAATATGGGGAGTGGCGAAACAGCGAGTGATGGGCCGGTATTGGAGGAGTTTATACCGCTTAAACCGAGTCTATCTTCGTCTGACGAGGAAAGTGCCCATGACTTGAAAAAAGGCTCGGAGAAAAAAGCCTATTGGCTACAATCAGTCCAGCTCTGGAATCAAGAGCCTGATGCTTCTCCTCCTGCTCCCCCAGTGGTAAGGAATCATTCTCTACCTTCTTCCTTTAAGGCTGATTTACAATCAGTTCAGCTTTGCAAGTTTCTAATTTTTTTGGATTTAATTATTTTGCCTGGAAATTCAGTAGGAGTGCATCTCAATTGTCATATAATTAAGAAAGTTTATTAGCTGAATGTTGCTTATGTAGCACCATTTTGTCTTTTCAGTAATGCCTTCCTAATTATTCCATTTCTTCTAATGTTTCTAATTTTTATTAAGCTTGTTATATTTCTTAGAGTTCAAAAGCTAAGTTACATGTTTGGTTCTTTTCTGAAAATTAGGAGCCACCTTGTAAACCCATAGCTGTGAATGCACGAAAGATGGGAGGAGCATTCCAACCATTTGAGAAGGAAAAACTTGTACCGCTTCCGGCCACATCAGCCGGCACCACCAGCTCCACTGCTGGCGTCAGCAGTGGAGCTGCTGCTACAAGCAGCTACGTTTGTGCTGCAAGCGAGAGCAAAGATAAAGAACAAGAGAAGGAAAAAGAGACAGATAGTGAAAAAGGAAATGATAAGGGAAAGGATGACCAATCTCAAAATAACCGGAAGGCTAGGCGATGCTGGTCGCCTGAGCTTCATAGAAGGTTTCTACACGCGCTTCAGCAGCTTGGCGGTTCTCATGGTTTGTCGCTTTTATTATCTGTAGAAATTTTAAATCTTATTAAAAAAAAATTAAGAGAAAAGAGAAGTAGATTAATAGAACTCCTTGTTGTTACTGTTAGCAACTACAGGATTAGTATTAGGCATCAAGATAATTTAGCTCTCTGAAGAGTGGTACTTGGAAATTCGGAAATGAGGCCTAATTGTTGATGGATCTGGAGAGTATATTCCATATAATTGAAAGGAGCCAAAAAATGGGGACTGGTTGCCAAAGCTGTATTTTGATCATAATCGGTTGTATAGCCATTGTCGCCCTTCCTTTAGATATGTACTAATTTTTAATACTCCTATTACAACAGTGAGATAGGATATGTACCATATTTTTTATTTGCTCATATAGTTGTGATTATGTAAAATATCAATTATTGTACTTTCTTGCTTTAAAAATGTTTATTTCCAATCTAAAGTAAACTAAACAAATGCAGTGGCCACCCCCAAACAAATTAGGGAGTTGATGAAGGTGGATGGTCTAACAAATGATGAGGTGAAGAGCCATCTCCAGGTAATTATGCTCATTCTCTTAGTTAGAACTCATATAATTTCATTCATCTTCTTAAATTAATGATAAGAAAGAGTTCCATATACCTAACACATCTTCTCTCTCTCTCTCTCTCTCTCTCTCTCTCTCTCTCTACCTCTCTCTTTTCTTTTAATCTAAGGCATAAAAAAAGTGGAATCCAATTAATTAGAAAAATGGGTGGCTGTTGTGTTTGTGTCTGTTGGAATGTATGAAATGCAAGTCATTATCTACTGCATTAACCAAGGCCTTAGCCCTTAGGCCTAGTTGCATGCCGGTGTATAATTTTAACTTGTGCTCTGTAATGTTGCATCTAAGAAGTTTGAATCATTTACAATATACTGGGCTAGTGTCAAAAGTTACTTTTTTACATCATGTTGCAGTACCCAGAAGTTTATTAAATTGAGCTATTTCCACTTGTATTATTTTAAATAATAGGCTGGTTCTTAAGTTGGACAATTCCATAAATGCAATTCATGAAAAATCATAGAATAAAAAATAAGAATTGAATAACACAGCATAGGATGCTCCTATCGGCTTTTCAAACCTGAGAAAGGACATGGCTGTCTCCTTGGAATATTCTCTTGCCATGCTTCTTAATAATTCTCATAATTTCCCATTATGCCCATTGTGCTTTGTGGGAAAAAAGAAAGAAGAGAAAGTCAGTTCCCATCAGTTGATATCATTTTTCTCACCTCCCCCATACAGTACTAATAGATAAATGTGAATCGTTTTAAAGATTGGGTTATTTTAATAATACTACATTGAATATTCCAAGTATATCTGGATTCTGCAGCATGGACCACACGCTAAGATTTGAAACAGAATTTTTAAAATTTTGTTTGATCTTTTGATGGGGACCAATCCCAAATCAAATGCATTGATTTTTAGATATGGATGATCTTTGTGGACCCATTACGTACATGTGCAGTTCTATCTTCTGAGTTCTGAGTAGGATATCTTATCTTTCTTTCTTAACAAGTAAAACAAAAAACGAAAAACGAAAAGAAACAATAGTACTTCTAAATGTACAAGCATTTTGTTTTCTTTTTTCTTTTGCTCGAATAGAAGTAGAGGCTGATTTATATTTGGGATGAGCTCCTAACCCTTTTCTTTGCACGAACAGAAATACCGACTACATACAAGGCGACCGAACTCATCAGCAGCTCAGAGCAGTACCAACTGCAGCCAACCAGGCCCACAATTTGTAGTGGTAGGCGGCATTTGGGTCCCGCCACAAGATTATGCGGCAGCTGCTGCTGCGGCGGCTGCAGCACAACCCTCAGCCAATATAACAGCTCGATCCTCTACAATTTACACCCCAGTAGCCTCAGTGCCATCTCCTCATCAACAAAGTAACAAAAGACCGTTGGTAAATGGACCTAGATGCAATGGAAATTCAGAAGTGAGTCCTAAATCTGCATCGGCATCTCCATCTGCATCTCCATCAACATCTTCTTCTTCGCAAACGACCACCGCTTCCCCTCCTTTTTGACTGTTTAGCACAGTTTGTTATATTTACATTTACGGCCTTGTGTGTCGGTTCTTCTGTTATTTTTTTTTTTTCATGGCAATTTCGCCATTTTTTGTTCTTCCTGTGAGTAGAGGTGCGCGTACATGTGTAGTAGTGACATTTACATTAGTATACAGACTTGTATGCTTGAGATCTTTTCAAATTTTATTTTTTTGAAAAATGTAATCGGTGTTGAGTTGTGGTAGATCGAAAAACAAATAGAAATGAATACAATGCGTTATTATTTCGGTGTTTGGTAGATGGATTGGGAATTTGGGATGACGCGTTAAGTCTAAATTTGCAACTGACTTTTCACCAAGTAGTCTCTTATCTAAACCTAGTTTCGAGTAAAAAAATCGATCGCCGATATCTATCGTGGGCGGCGCCAAAAATAAATGCCGCTCCAGAAGAGAGATAATTGAGCCAAAAACTTTAGTTTGGTCACGTGAAGAATACTAGTTTTCAAGAGCATTAATTTAGAACTTCATTGCCTTTGAGGACGTTAGTAGAATTTCAATTGTGGTTAATTAAGAAAACGAAGGTTGTTCTCTACTTGTACGCAAGCAGGAACAGGAGAAACGGGCAGGCGTTAGAGGGGTGCAAACGGATCGGATATTGGTAAAATTATATTCGTATCTATTTTAATTTTTGAATAATTATACAGATTAGATATTAAACATATAAAGATCAGATATTAAACGGATACGAATATAATTCGGATATCTAAATTAAATATTGTGATTAAATTGATATGTTGTTCAATAAAAAAATAATTTCATATATACCACTCAAAATTATAAAATTACGTATTTACTATTCTAAATTTTAATAAATCACATACCAATATAATCGAAATATACCCAAAATTTAAAATAATTATGTTTAAAATTTTAAAACTACAATTAATCAAGGATTAATTTAAAACTAATATTAGCCATATGTACTCTCTCTTTCTTAATTTAGACATACTCTCAGTACCCTCTCGCTCTTTATAATATGCATATCTAGTCCAAGCTCCCATTTAGGTCTGCCTTCCTACTCTGACACGAGCTCCCTTCTAAGTTTTAATATTTCTTTCTCTTTGTATCCCATAGCTGACAATGATTAGAGACGAATAGTGATTTTGGCTCAAAGAAGAAGAGTCGCGCGAATAGTGATTTTAGGACAAACATTAAAGAGGGTGGGAGAGATGAGGAGAAATTCCAGCACTAAAGAGGGTGGGAGAGACGAATAGTGATTTTTGCGCAAAGGAGAAGAGTCACGCGAAAAGACTAATTAAGTGATTAATTATATTTTATATAATATTAAACGTAATTAATCTCAATTATTAATTAGATAAATATGTGAATTATTAGACTTTAGGATGATAAATACATAATTTCATAATTTTTTATTAGTATATAAAATTCTCCCTTCAATAATATTTTTTATTAAGACATAAAAATAACGTAAAATTTATGTATATTTCAGCAGTCAACCATTATATATGGTGAACAAAATAATAGTTTTGTCATGTTAAACTTGTTATGTCATTTCTCGTCAACAAAACTTAACCACCAACATAATCATATTTTAAATCAATAAATATCAATAAGAAAAATATTCCTCTCTAACCATATATGATTCTAAAACAAGCATTATCTGTATCTGTATCTGTATCTGTATCCGAATCTACAGAAATGAATATCTGAAAAACTAAAAAAAGTACAATTACAAATAATTATATGTATCCGCTTCCAAAACCAAAACCGTATATGTATGTATCCATATATGTATTCACAAACTATCCGTATCTGAATAAGTGAATCTCCAAAAATTCGGATACATGTCCAGATACGCACGAATAATATACGATTTGTCTGCACCCTTAGCAGACGTGTATTCAAATTGATTTGTTTTTGAAGTGTGTTTATATTTTTTAAACTATTTATAATTTATTGTTAACAATTTAAATTTTATACGGTGATTTTATAATGAATGACCATTTAAATTTTAAATTGATTCAAATTTAATACGGGTTTTATTATAATAATTAAGAACACATCTATATTTTATTTTTTAATTTAAGAATTCGGTGCACCGTAAAATGAAATGTATACTGCAATTACGTCATCCTTTAATAATTAACCACTGAAAGATAATATATTAAAAAGCAAGCTTAAAAAAGTGGTATGACACATGTCAGTAACCTACTAAATCGTGTTGACCCCCACGGCCCACCTAAAAAATCGACACATTTAAACACCGAACTGTAACGTAAACGCGACGTGCTTAGCGGGGCCGGTTATAAAGAAAAATTTAGGTTTTTTATATATACAACGTTTGAACTCTAATATTTTATTTATTTTTAATAGGTCCGGATCTCTTAAATTAACTCAATTTTTGGATTTTGGATAGAGACTGTCCGATTCGAATTCGTCGCTCGAGATTGTCTCGGAATTCAATTTCATCGTCAGAATATGTGCGCTCACTTCGAAAATAGATTTTTACAGATTCGAACCGGACGGTCTCAATCCAAAACTAAAAAATTGAGTTACTTCACTGGATCCGAATTCCTGCTGCACTAGGACCGGGCCTGATGCTTAGCATACTGTGGTACGCTTTTAATCTCCTGTGCTTAAAGCCATGATATAGTTAAAACTAGTGTACTGTAATTTCTTTGGCATTTTTTTTTTCACGAAGTCCGCAAAAAAATCTAATATTTCAGTTTTCTTACAATTCGCCAAGAAAAGAAAGGAGATGATTCAATGGATATCATATCAAATTCGATCTGATATTCTTTGAGAACTATTTAATTTGTATTGGCCATGTTTGATTATGTAGTAAGAGATGAAGTTAACTTCTTATTTCACGTTAAGGAGTTAAACAATAAATAAAATGTGAGTAAGATGAAGTAAGAAATGAGTTAATTCATAGTAAGTTACTTTGTCTTTTCAGGTGGATTAACTTATTTATATTTACTCCACTTATAGAGTCAACTATTATAGATATGAATTCATTTTCCAACATCTTAATCCTTCATATGAATCAATTTTTTTTTATAACAAGGCCTAAGCCTATTTTCATTAAAGAAAATAGTTAACTTACACCAAGAGTTAGATCAGAGTCTCAGAAATCAACAAAAGGAAACACACGTCTCATCAGCTTATAAGCTGGGCACATCAAACAAAACAACATAAAAGCTATAAGTTAGTTCATAAGACACTCACATAGGGGGCTGAGGTATATATCTCTAATAACAAAAAGAAACTTGCTGGTTCTCTTGATCTTCGTATGGCTGGTAGGTGCTCCCCTGCTACAGAATCTAGCTGATAGTCATCCAGATGCCAACTGTCCAATGGGATCTCATCAAGGACTGGAGGAAGCCACAAAGCAGTGCATTCCTGAACTTGAGCCCTGACTATACATGTCTAATATTGCACAAGAGATATAATTAGTAATATGATTTGTTTAACAGTTTTTCTCTTACCTTTCTCAAAGCACAAATCATTCATGTATTTCCATATAGTCCAGCAGATGACACTGACCACTAGCAAAAAGGCAGATCTGTGTAATGTAGGTAATTGATTAGCAAAAAGAATGATATCTGAGAATTTGTGCTAGTTATGCATAAGATTTTGACAAGCTCCCATCCAAAACCAAATTTGCTTAGTAAAGGTACATTTTAAAAATAAGTGGTTGACTGTTTCTGGTAAACAGCAAAACTGACATGTGGTATCACCCGTCCATCCTTTCTTCCTCAAATTCTTTTTTGTTAAAATTCTGTTTTTCCCGGTTAACCATATAAACACCCTAATTTTCAGAGGTATGGGGACAGTCCACCATAACATAGCATCTTTAGGTGTGATCCCTCTGAAATTCAAGAATTTGTGTAAGGACTGAACTGGAAATTTACCAGAGGCATCCCATCTCCAACTAAACTTATCTATTAAATACGTGTAAGAAGTAGAACTGATGATTTCCAATAATTCAACCCATTCTAAGTATAGTATGCCATACAAGGTTCTTCTAAATTTCATATCACTCCCTTGTGAGTTTATGACCTTTTGGAGTGGATATCAGGATTTTGACATATTTCATACAAGTAGGGGTATCTAGTTGCCAAATTACACTGTTGGTACCAAATATCATGCCAAAAAGAGATTTGAGAGAGTTGTCGAGGTTCATAAGTAACATTCAATTGCCCGAAATGATGCAAATCAGTAATGTGTTTCCAAAATTAAGAATAAGAGATTGAAGAATGAGAGAAGTATTTTGTGATTATCATGAATTTTCAAGGACTATAATAGATAGGATCTTTAAATTTCCACTACCATTTCATCAATAGTGATATGTTCATTTGTTTAAGGTCTAGAATACTTAATCCTCGAAACTCTTTTGCAATACAAGTTGTTTGCCAATTCAGTAAAGAATACTTTCTTCTAACTGTAACAGTACCTTGCTAAATAAATCTACACCTAATTTGGTCGATTTGTTTAAGAACAAACTTAGGAATTTTATAAATAGACAACCTGTAAAGTGGAACAGCTGAAATGACAGAATTGAGTAATGTGATTCTACCACCTATGGATAATAGACTACCTTTCCAATTTTGTAATTTTTTTTCTATTTTATCAATGTGAAAGGACCATTCTTTCTTAGTAAGTTTATGTGTATGCAAATGCAACTCTAAATATTGCTTTCGAAAAGAAGCTATCCCACAGTGAAAGAGGGAGGCATATCCAGATACATCATGGACATTAATGGGGTACATGGCAGTTTTGGAGTAGTTTACTTTAATACCACATAAAGCATCAAAAGAAAAGAGTGCCCACCATGCATTTTGAACATTGGTTTCAGTTGCTTTAAGAAATAGTATCGTGTTGTCTGCATAGTGGCAGTTAGTGTGTGGAAATGTGTCAATAGCATTAGGTCCTAAACCCACAAAGAGTTTGAGCATATCTGCCCTTTTGAAAAAGTTTACTAAGGATATCAGCAGCTAGTATATACAAATAGGGAGACAAGGGATCGCCTTGTGTGCAATAAAAATAACTAGTAAGGTCCCCATTCACATTAATGTATGACTGTGAGCTGTAAAGCCATTCTTTGATCCAAAGTATTCATTTATCTCCAAATCCTCTACCCTCTAAAACTTCTAAAAGATAATTCCAATTAATTTTATTGTACACTTTTTCAAAATCAATTTTAATGACTAACTCTTGTTCCTTAGAAATATGACTATGATGTATAATTTCCAGATTTAGGATGACATTATCTAAGATATATCTATTTTTGATAATGCAGCTTGACTACTATCAATGATTCTGCTCATCACAGCTTCCAATCTGAAAGTCAACACCTTAGATATTAGTTTGAAGCTGCAGTTGCCCAAACTAATAGGTCTGAATTTAGATATAAGTGTGGCATCTTTCTCTTTGGGAATAACGCATATGATATATCTATTCAGATTGTGCAAATTGGCTTGATGATTATAAAAGTGAGTCCAGAGCAAACAGAAATCTTGTTTAACCAATTCCCAAAAAATTTGATAAAACTTAAATGTGAACCCATCAGGGCTTGGGGCCCCTTAAGGTTCACAAGCAAAAAGGGCAAATTTAATTTCCTCTTCAGTAAAAGGCATTTCTAATTGGTGTTGTTTTTTACTATCAATTTTATCCTGGTTATCCCAGAAATTTGTGTCTAGTGTAGCACATTTGTTACCTGGCTCTCCTAGAAGATTTTTATAGAAATCTACAATATGTTTTTTAATAGAAGATTTGGTAGTAGTATGCTGCCCATTAATGTTAAGAGCCAAGATATTATTTTTCTTAGTTCTATGAGTGGCTATTGTGTGAAAATATTTAGTATTAGTGTCACATTCCTCTAACTATTTTTGTTTGGATCTAGCTTGCCAATATTTTCTCTTCTTCTAAGTATATGTTATCTAATTCAGCCTTACAATGAATCCATTCTTCATTTTCTTTATCAATAAAGTCTCTAAATTCTAAAATGATTTCTAATTGATGCAATTTATCTAGTAATTCCTTGTTTCTATTTTTTTCTTTTGACCATAAAAATTCCTAGTCCACCCTCTAATTTTTTGTCTCATAAATTTCAGTTTATCATTCCAACTCTTGGTTATGTTCCTAATATCTAATGTAAACTGATCCCACCATCTTTGTATAAGTTGCACTAAATCGGGTTGTTCTAACCATAATGGATCAAATCTAAAAAGGTGATGAGGATGCTCTAATGTAGAAGAAATTTGTAATATGATGGGGTAGTGATCTGAGCCATATCTACCTATATCCAATGTGTGGCTAGCTGGGTAAAGTTGATTCCATTTTAAGCATGTAAAGAACCTATCTAATAATGCAAACTTACCTCCATTATTCCAAGTGAATTTTCTAGTGGTACGTTCATGCTCTACCAATTGATGCCTATTTATAAATTTATTAAAAAAAGAACTTGTGTGCATGTCAAAATGAGATCCATTTTGTTCAGTTCTATGTCTAATGACATTAAAATCCCCACCTAAAATCCAACATATAGAAGTATGAGTTCTTAATGAGTCCAACTCTATCCAAAGATCTTGTTTTTTAGCCCTATCTACCAGTCCATACACCACATAATTTGCCATTGTTGTCCATCTAATTTATTTTCTAAGTGCACGTCCAAACAAAAATTATGCGGAGAATGGGAATGTATCTAAACTGAGACTATCACATCCGAAAAGAATCCCACCAGATCTACCTGTAGAAGGCACCCATTGCCAAATATCAAATTTAGTGGAAATAGGATTTAACATTCTTCGAGAAAAATTTTCTTTTTTCGTCTCTTGGATAGCAACTATATCAATCTTATTGTCAATTATTATATCATGTAAAATGTGTCTTTTCTTAGAGGAATTGATACCTCTAGCATTCCAATTCAAAAAATGTTAAACCGGAATCCCCATTTGTGTGTGAACTGACAGTAAGTTGTTCAGAATGGATGACAGGGGGTAAAGATTGATAATATGTGATAGGAGTGTGCCCAATTTGTTGATCGAGATAAGTTTCATCAAAGAGTACAAGTTGCCGATTATTCGATTGTTTAGATTGATCTAAGAGAGATTTAATGATCTCTTCGAAAGACATTCTATTAAGAATTTGAACTTTGCGAATGATAGAAGTTGCTTCATCAGCATTTTTCATATGAATCAATTTAATCAATGATTTAAATTATCAAACAAGATGTAAAATATAAAGAGTATAAACAATTTAATCATAATTAACGTTACTCTATAATCAAATATAACCATTAAAATTTATGCGCATTTAATCTGCACGAATGGAACCACTCAGGATTCCTTCAGGGCCTGGCCTGTTCGGATGCTCTTTTTTTCTGATGGGAACCGAAGGAATTTGAGTCCAACAGAATTATAATTAAATTAGTTAAGTTAATTTAATTTCTAATTACAATTATGATTTTCTATAATCAGTGTATATCTAGTGTAAACTATTTCTACTTTAATCGTTTATATAGTTAAAGTCGTATAGTGAAATTGTAAAGATCTAATTTTCAATCAAAATAGTATGTAGCTTAGAATATTTATTGCTAATCAAAGGGGTTGTGATCTTATATAATCTACAGAAAATCGAACTTACTATTGATAGATATATAGTAATTTAGAAACAATAGATCTAATGATCTATTTAGCTGATCTATCAAGAATCATGATTTGACTGTTTCGGTCAAATTATATATTAGATGTTGTATTGTTAATTGAAAAATCTGACAATTTGAGTTCTATCGGGCTTAAATAATTTGGATATCTTTCTCTGTGTTTAGTATTTTCAGAAATATACTTTAAAGATCTAATAAGAGGTATTAATCAATATAAATCATACTATCAGATCACATGTGAAAAGGTGCGAATATATTATACTTATAACTTTGAAAACATGATCTGGTATAAAAAAGAAACTCAAATTCAATCTTATAATATTTGTTACTTTTATCATATATTTATATTGAATGACCACTTATATACATCAAATTTTATTAAAAAAAAAATGTACATACTTAATTATTTAGGTTATGTGAATATGGTTGATAGAAATGATTTTATTTTATCGATTTTAGTGTAATTTGAATCCCTACTGTTAAATAAAACAAATTAGATCTCAAAAATTTATTATAAATAATAATAATAAAGAAATATTGTTGAAATTTAATAAGAAATATAATAATGAAATAAAGAAACTTAAAGTTCTTAACAAAATTGCGAAATCTGATTTTGTTATTCATAAATCAAGTAATTAGATTTAGAAATTATTTTTCTGAAAAAAATACAATTTCTGGTAAATATTAATAATGGACCTATTTGTAATAAAATAAATTTAAGGCCATCGGCAAATAAATTTCTAGGGTTATCGGTGAAAAATTATCATTAAATAAAATAATAAAAATGAATAACTTAAGCATTGATCAGAGTATCAGACCGTTGTCACAATCATTAACTTTTATATTGTATAAACGTTTAATATAATTAATTATTATGACTAAGAAAACTGAAAAGCCCTAATTAAATGCCCTTATAATTACCTTTGTAATTATGAATCGATTATAACCGTCTTGATTATTTCCTTAATGAGCGAAAAAAAAATAGAGAGTAATAAGTTATATATGAGGATTCAAATCATCTTTGTGATTAGTTAAACAAATAATTAATGAATGAATCCATCTCATTATTATTCATCGTTTTTGGTTCAATGAATTGTCACCTTTACTATGACCCGAATGTTTATTAACATGATTTTTATACTTAGTTCGGGTGTACCCCTGAAATTTGTGGGGGTTAATTTTAAAAAAAAAATCTATGTATTTTCTTGGATACAAAACGAAGAGAAGGGATCTATATCAAAATGAGATAGAGCATGTAATATTTTTATTTCTGTTCATTTCTCCGATCTCAAACAGAGAAGAGAGCGAGAGCTATATATAATCTTGAAGGGTTGCACAGAAAATGAATAACAGATGTTTAACAAAACAAAATCGAATTAATTAGAGAATGAATAGAGGTTAATAGCTTGTTTAATTATTTCTGTTATCACAGAAAATACGGAAATAAACAGAGGCTTGCTGGCGCCTCGTCAATGTTTCCATTAATGAATAACGGTTATGATAAGAAAGAATCTGAAATTGGATTAATTAGATATCAGGATTTTCATATTAGTCCTCAGCTTATCAAAATATTACAAATGGTGATTGAATCGCATTATATCAAATTTGTGGGGGTTAATTTTAAAAAAAATAAGTATAACCAACAATTTATGATTGAATCGCATTGTATCAAATTTTCCGTGATGACTTGGATAATTTTGGAGATATTAAGATGTATGATCTTTTACACTCTAGTAAAAATAATTATAAATACTATTTTTATCTCGTATATTGTATAAAATGCGGGGTGTAAATTAAATAAAAATTCATACAAATATAACTAATTTAACTGATCGAGTTCCATTGTATTGAACTGATCAAAATAGTTAATGTTAATTTAAGTATTTCAAAAATGTGGGGGTCAAAATATTTGTAAAAATATTAAATTAACCTGACAATATTATGACATAAAATATAAGTGAATATTGAATACACGTCATTAATTTTATGAGGCATAATGATAAGTTTGATAAGAAAACGAAATGTGGAAGTATGTAAAGGCCCTCATTTAATATATCTTGATGCATGACTAAATGTATTTGATTATGATGTTATATCTAAAATAATTAAATGGGTTGATATATATATTTCATATATAACAGAAAATGTGAGGATTTAAATGATCATTGAAATATATATTAATAATCTTATTTTATGTGTGACATGAAAAAAAAAATGAATGAATATTCGTTGACATACATGTTGATGAAGGATTAAAATTAAAGTCTCTATATAAATTTCATCGAGGGGGATGGGTGTTAGTCCTAATGGGTCTTCTTGCGGTGGCAATCCAATCTCTAATAGGCGATCTCTTGAAAGAGATTCAATGGGTAATAACAAGCCGATAAGTTGACTAAAAGAGCGCACACTTTTAGGAGCATTGACTCCAACCCCATCCCTATGGCTATGGTGAGTGTGCTCTATGTATGATAGGATGAGGAATTTAGCTCTTAATGAGAACTGAGGCGGTAATTTCCGCAGGATATGAATCTACACATATCCTTGGTAGGAACTCACCTATATGAGAGTGTCTGCGTAAGGCCATTAATGCGCGTATCGCGACGAGAATCTCCATATTGTGTGTATGGTGGTTAAATTTTGGATGAAAGGAACAAGTTCAAGACATAGTTCACTCTGTTTCCTCCAAATTAAAGCTATCAATACTAGATGAAGTTCAAAGTTTGTAAACTACTTCATCGATACACAATATAAATATCCAGCAATTTGTTTCTATAAAATATACCGTTTGATATTCTTAAATTTTGAGTTTTGTTGGGGATTGTTGGAACTTGAGTTCTAAAAACTCAAAATTCTCTCGTCAATAAATTTGCTTAAAATCTCCATTTGTGATATTTGAAATTTAGAGGGTTAAATTGAATATATATTTTTTTAATGGTGAGTTATTTTTCTAATGACCACTTATTATTTTGTTAATGTCTTTTACCGTTACACCTCTTCATGGCACCTTTATGGTACGTTTTTTTTTTCAATTATAATTATCATTAATCAATACTAAATCACTTGACTGGATCCGTTTGAAACTGTAGTATACTCATCCCTTTCTTATTTGAATACAACCCTCAATATTAATACAAATTTCTCTTCCTATTTCACATGTTCGTTTGAATCAGAGAAATAAATGAAAAGAAATAAAAACCTTTTCTTTGATTTACTCCCACAGAAAGGTCCTTCTGTTATTTCTCCATTTCTATTTTATTCCAATTATCAAATTCTGATTCTTATTGGATATTCCAGAGTTATCGTCAGTTGCTTTCATGGTGTGCCTAAGGAGCAACAACTCCGGATTATCTTGGTTGCGGTTCCATCTTGCACGATGAGACGGAATACGCTTAAGGACAGTGCTTCGCACAATCCGGATAACTCTATTTCAATTTGATTTATTTAATTTAATTTATAACTATCCGAATATTCTGAACATTTATCCCAAAATCCTTACAATTGATAATTTAAGGCGAAACTTGAGACTATCAAGGGCAGCAGCTGGATCGGGCCACACCTGATTTATTCAGATAGGCTTGCCAATGCTTTTTACTGAATAGAGGAGGGGACATGGATGCAGATAGACACTCAAAAAAGAAATGCGTACCGGACTGATACAGTCAATTGCTGATACACCAGGAGGACAACAGAGAAGCCTACCGATAACAATTTAAATCTCTAAAACTATTTTGCTTGTTGCGAATTACTCAGTTTTTGCATTTCCAATCAGAGACTTATCTCTGGATTTCATTTAGTATTTAATTTAGATTTCTTTTAAAGCTCAATTGTTTAGAGCACAACACATTTTTGAATTTAACTTAGATTTCTTTTAAAGCTCAACTGTGTTGAGCGCAGTACATTTTTGTAAACCATGGATCTTTGTATCCGCAATTATCAATCAAATGTATCGTTTAAATAAGTTTTAATTGTATCAAAATAATAGATAATATTGTAGCTATTCATATCTGACGATATAAGAGATATGATTGTATTTTCTGGTCTTTTTCTTTTCCTTAATGTTTATTGCTTTTATTTCTCTTTAAATTTCTTTTTGGATTTCTTACTTTAGTTTTTTTTCTGTTTTGATTTTCTGGTTTTCTGTTCTTTGGTTTTATTTTTATTATTTTCTATTTTGGTTCTTTTTTTTTTTACTTAAATAAAGATTCATGATCGGTACCAAAGGAGAGGTACCACTTTAGTACAGAAGATATATTGAAAAAATATTAAAGATGCTAAACATGTTAGAAAACACTACAAAATTGTATTATTTATTTAATCTATTTATTTGATTGCATTATTTTAATCTAATTAATAGGTAAAAATATGTTTAATGGTACCTGGTTTTGGATCGATGATGAGTAGTGTGTAGGTAGGATATACTCAGTGTATGGGATTGATAGTGTGTAGGTGGAGTATACTAAGTGTATGGGATTAATAGTGTATGGGTTGAAATGGAATACCAAGTGTCGAGGCTGGGTTTAGTTTATGGTATGTTATAATACAACTATTCAACATAACAGATATCCTATCAGTTATAAGTTTAAGTCTTATAGTTATAAATGATATGATCTCATTTCTAAGTAGTATACATATAACATATATCCTAAGATACCGATCTATTAAGGTAAGGCTAGATATGGACTTACTTAGTGACATACTTACTTTTAAAGAGTGGAGAAGAGATGGACTTAGTTACATATTTACTTTTAAAAAGTGGGCAAGAGATAACTTACTTTTAGAGAAGAGAAGAGAAGAGAAGAGAGACATAAATAGTTGACTTACTATAAAATAATAAGTAATGTTTTGATATGTTATTATTTAATCTATTTATTTAATTGTATCATTGATAATTTTATTAATAAAGAAAATTGTATAATATCAAATATTTTAGAAAGAAAAATAAGATTTTTCACAATTAATCTCACGGTACAACCGAACGCTCATTTCAGTACATTTTCATAATTAATTCCGTGCTTATCCACCACTATGGATTCTTGTTTTTTCAAAAGTAGATTTCCAAACCCGTTGGATTACATCCGTGTAATCCTGTGGCATCCGAACAGGCTCTCACAGAATATATTCGGAGTAGCCAACAGTTTTGCAAGTAGTGATATGGGAACGCAAATCGCTATCACAAAATATAAAAAAATTGAGAACGTTCAACTCAAGTTGCTAATATTATGAACGGTCAGGTTTCGCAGAGAATAAGAGATAAAATTCTGTCCATTAAATTATTCCGACCGGAATTCAATATGCCATCGTGATCCAAAATTAGGTCTTAGTTTAACGCGCGGCCACCAAGGCACCAACTCAACATGGCATAATTAAATGCCATTATTAGATGCTTCTTATTGTTACGAACAACCGCCTTAACCATTTAAAACTGGGGTTAATGCTTAATTTAATTATAAAAGGGGTGTTTAATTATTCCCCTTGGTACATCCTTCTAGGCTCCTTTTGGAATGTTCTCTCTTCGAAAGGGATATTCCCATGCACTACCTTGTCTAAAAAAGAATCTCGGAACATATTAGATGTGAATCATTCCAACGTTTGAAGAGCATTTTGAAAAAAATTAAGCTGTGAGAAGCATCAATTTGCATTATGGTTTTTTATCTCTAGGAAAACATAAGACAACCACAATAATTAGTTTTTTGTTTTCGTATTTCTTGCAATATCATTAGCGAGAATTGAGAACACTAATATGATTTTGACTGATGATTGATGGAACACCTAAGAAGTTAAGCTCATTTGTGGTTGACATGACAAGACTTCATAAGATGGAATCACTTTGTTTGACCTTGCAATTGCAAGGAAAGAATATTCCATAGGCATTTGCACACAAGTGACAACTGACAAGCCATTGGTTTTTGGTGCTTTTTTTGTTTTTAATTTTTGTAGAAGATGTGAAGTTGCGGAGGAGAATCGAACTCTTAATGTTTGAGTAACCAACAGTTTTTGGATTTTTTTTTTAGCTAACTGTGCTACTTTATTTTTTTTTGGTGCTTTCTTAAACGTTTAAATATTGATTTCTGGTGGTGAATCAAATTGAGGAGTCTATGAAGACAAAAAAGAGAAGATTCTAGTAAATTGCCGGATTCGTATCCTCCCAGATACCAGACTCAAGCAAATTGAAACAGATGGCTCAAATTAATTCTATCTGGGCCAAACTCAATTCGGTGTCTATGGAAACTGTAGAGGGCCTATTTTGAAATTTGTGCCATGTTAAAAGAACCGTCCGATCATAATTTGCTTGGGTCAGGTAACCTGAGGTGATGTGAATTCGTAAATTGCCAGTAGGTGGTGTAGTTGTTATTTCTCTTATTCTGCAATTGACCTTCATTTAGCAGAGGTTGGAGTTATCACTTGTGCATATTCACTGTTGTGTAGATCAAAGTCAAATTGGCCCTTCACAAGCACCTAAGGCCACATTAGTCTAACCGAGGCCTCCCGATATTTATTAATTTTATATTTTCATTGATAAATGAAGATAAGATGGAATATTTAGGGAATATACTAACATAATTAACTTTTTTGGTCATTAAATAAAAAATTGTTCCGTTTATAAGCTCTTAGACACCTACTAGCTGTCAAGTCACCATCCCTTTTTAATATGCCATTAAAATCAAGGCAACTAATAAAGAATTGTTACGTGTTATGAATATGAACAAGTCTCCACATAGACTGTTCTATACATAATTATATGTAGAGGCATTTATTTAGATGCCTCTAGTATTGGTTATTTTTGGCCACATAAGTCTAATTACACTGTTACACTTACTCATATTTCATTTTTTACTAGGATTTATGATTTTTTGGTATATATTGATTTATAATATGATAATAATTAGTGATTAATCTTTTATTATTCAATATGTATTTTTTTAACTAACAAATTTGTTATATTAATATTATGTTGTTAATTGTAATATTCTATTTGTGTCCGTATTTGTTAAATATCCGATTCGTATCTGTATTCATAACTATTTATATCCAAATGCATATAAAAAAAAAAAAAACAAATGCAGATACAATTTGACTATTATTGGTAGATATCCGATCCGTTTACACCCCTAGGCTGATAGCTTATGCTGAATTTAGAGCATATTTTTCTTGTCTGGGACCTGTTATGGGTAATTGCCAAGAACTACTGAATTTGTAATATGTTGATGACACATTATTATTTTTGAAAGGAGATGAGGTAATAATTTTGAGAAATTTAAATAGGCCTTAAAACTTTTAAGGGGAATTCTATTATAAAAATATGTTTCCCCAAAACTGAGTCCGTTAATTTCTTGTTTAATAGGCCTTAAAACTTTTATGCTTGTTTAATAATTTCTTGTATTATTAAATTGTGCTTGGTTTAATTAATTTTAGTCTTTGTATTATTAAATTGTGTTTGTTTAACTGAGTGCTTGATTGTACAAGTTAATTTCAGTTTAATTAATTAAACAAGTATTAATTAGGTCCGAGTGAATTTAAACAAGTATTAATTTCAGTTTAAACTTCATTAATTTAAACAAAATGGAGTAATTATTAGAACATATTCCACACTATCGCATCGCTCTAATTTCTAGTTCTTAGAACATATTTCAACTCAAATTAAAGAAAAGAAAAAAAACGAAATTCAAAGTGAGCTTGACAACACATCGAATTTAAAATTTAAAATTAAAAATAAAACATAAAAATCAAAGAGGCGCTAGCTTGTTTTCAAAATATATTTTCTCTTGTATGTTTTAGCTTTTAGTTCTTGGGAAAAAAAACGGAGGTCCGACTAGATAGTATATTTCCTACAAAAATCAACACAGAGGAATGAAAACAAAATTTCCTTGGGTATTAAAATGGGAAATAAAACGAGTCTCTGAACGGTTCATAAGAAAAATTAATAACAATTGTAATTTGTTTAAGAAAACCCAGGGGAATTGGAGGAGCCGAACAGGCCCTAAATATAGGGAAAGGGAGGTTTTATATCGAGCTGACATCTAGAATTGTAGATTTGGTTCATTGCCAACTAAATATTTTGGGGATTCAAAATTTATTGAAAGATACCTTCTAAATAGAAAATACCTTCTTTTATTTTCTATTATATATGATTCTTTGAGATGCTCTAGCGGTGTCTTTAAAAGATTGACTAAATAAGAAGAAGATTCTTAAGGGTAAAACAAAACAAAACAAAAATCACCTGATCAGATGGAGTGTATGTCTTTTTGCAACCGATGAATTCTGAGATCGTGCACTGTACTCTTACTTCTGTTGCATCAGAGATCTTTATGATTTCAATATTTGATATGACAATATGTTCCCATGTTTAATGAATGTGCAAGAAATCAAAATAAATTTTCAATTCATCTTAAACCTTGTTGATCTCTCTTCTTCGGACCAAGCTTATCAGGCACAAGTCTCTCTGCATAGCTTGAAAGTGGTGTTGATAAAATGGCCACGAAGAATTATTTACAACAGTTAGCTTGTGTTTGACCTCGGCGTGACGCATCAAATAGTGTCATGGACATTTAAACCTAGAACACGATTAGGATCACTGAGCAGATATGTCTTGTTCTAATAACCGTCATCAGTCCGGGCTATATTTCAAAAGCTGGCTTACACTTTAATTACCTTTCTGATAAAGAGTCTGAGATAAGATATATAGACTATGCAATCAGAATTACTAGTCCATCAATATGGAAGCAAAATTGACGGTCGGGCTGGCAGACGACTAGCGTACAATTGGCCACGGAGACCACCCGATCGGTATACCAATCTCGTTACCAGTGAAATGTAGGCAACAAATGTAGCAACATCAATTAATTTTCTATAATATTTGTAGTCCTGTGTTATCAAGGTAATCAACAGATTGGGAACAGAACATAGTGACCTCAAAGCATCTTTTGTTTTTGCATTGACATAATCACCTTTACTGTAGTTTAACTATTTAAATGGCCTCATGTACTACATCTGCTTGTACTTCTTCAAAAATATGTTAATCTACTGGGTAGAACTAGGGTGTTCTTAAGTTCACCAAGCCCCTTGGTGAACTCAAGTCTAAAACCCATCGGATCGGCTTCAAACAACGAATCCGAACCGTTGAAACCCACCTACCTTACGAGTGATGCGTATACATGTAAAAATTTTATACTTTCGAATTAATTTAGGATAAAGTCAAGCGGTCAAAATCAGAAGGTTAATAAATTAATTTTAATGCATTCATTTTTTGACGTTTTTTGACCCCTTAACTCTATGCAAAATTAGTTTAAAAATTTAAAATTTTTGCATGTAGACGCATCACTCGTAAGGTAGACAGGTTTCAACGGTTCGGATTCGTCGTTTGATGCCGATCCGATGGGTTTTAGACTTGAGTTCACCAAGGACTTGGTGAACTCAAGAGCACCCTAGTTCTACCCTAATCTACTTGTACTATGTCTAAGGGCTTGTGCTCCCAAAAAATAAAAAACAAAAGGGTATTGGAATCAAAAGGATTTGCATATTTTACAAAAATAAAATCTTAACTACTTCTGGGTCATGTTGAACCACAAGCAAGCATTGATGGCAAGACAAAATAAAATAAAATTCTTGTTTCTTTTATTCTTAATGGTTTAGTATTGAACTATAATTGGATATTCCCGTTGACCATTTTAGGTATCCATACGACCATCGTATGTTAGAACAAGTTACCGTAATGTAAGATTTATTAGGCCATATATGCTAAAGAAAGTAAGATATACCAGACAAAGCAGCAGTTGTAGACTCTTGTATCTGAGATGACCATGAACCACATTTACATACAGCATTATAACAATTTCACCTCATAAACCTTATTGCAGAAGAAGAATTTTCAGGTTAGATTTACTAGGATTGTGAGTATTAATACCCTCTTATCAGATATATAAATTGGAGTACTCCATTTTATTTGTCGTTGGCTTGATACCCCAAAATTTCAGATTAAAATCAATGATTTCAGCTACTACTGCATTTAGAGCTTTGTTGATGGATGCCCGTTTGCAATTCGACAATTTGATCCAAATCTAGGACAATAGAGTTGGATTTGATCTTGAAAAGGCACCCAGTACTAACTTATTGGATTTGGATCCACAGAAGGAACTAGAAAAGCATCATACAGTATCTGGCTAAAAGATGGCATCAAGCTATTGAAGTTCTATTCTGGTAAATAAAATTAGTTGATATTAGTTTGCCTAACTATGTTTAAATCATTTTCAGGTCATATATCAATAAATAGCTTAATTATAACTATTATATTTGTGTTGTTTACATTGCTTTTGCGGGACTAAAATTAGTTTAATGCTTGATAACAAATTAACAACATGAGAACTTTATCTGTAACGTTTAAGAGAATGGGTAGGGATTACCATTTGGATGTTACATTGTACCTCATATTGCATTAAAATTAGTGTTTGTATCGTTTGAATTCTTAATGGATCTTACACTCCATTGACAACTATCACGTGCAACAACTCCGGCTCTGTTTCAAGCGCATGATGATCATAAGGCACGATCCTGAATCGTACCTTCAGAACAGTTTCAAGAAGCATAACAGTTAAAATAAAAGAAAAATTATAAGGGATAGTATAGATTACTATAGTGTTTGTCTGCCGAAAAATTTAAAAATACCCTCATAAAAAAAAATAAACCAAAAGACCACTGATTTCTTAGAATTACCGGGCCGCAATTTCACATTGCGGACTCCAAGAATGGGACCTCCATTTCACGTTGAGGCCCCCCCATAATGGATCTGCCATTTCACATTGCGGACCCCAAAAATGGATCCGCAACGTGAAATTGCGGTCCTGGTAATTCTGGAATTCTGAGAAATAAGTGGTCTTTTGGTTTTTTTTTTATGAGGATATTTTTAAAAAATTTGGGTTTGTCTGGCTGTGAAAAATATAAAAAAAAAATGTTCTTCCACAAAAGCACACAATTAATACAAACTAAATAGTGTTTAGTTCTTTTGGCTCCAAGTAATGCATATGCTGTTCTACTGTTGAAGGTTTAGCTGGTACGTACCAGTGTCACTGCTAGTTAATTTTGGTCGCTACAGTGTCCTTGTAATTCTGGTACTATTCCAGAAAGAATATTTCTTCATAAAACAAGCGGACAGAAATATTGCCTTTGTTATGTTGTAAATTTAACACATAATTATCTAAGAATGATAAAAATAAGTTCTTTTGGTTTACTATATAATGTTATAAGAGATATAGATATGTACAAAGGATTTTACCAGTGTTCTAAATAGCTAGCTATAGCTTTTTCGGACCATAAAAGCTAAGCTATGAGATAAAAGTGTGCTAATTCAGCTACGACCGCTATTACTGCTATACTACATGAGCTTTCTTTTGCGATTTACATGGACTTTTGTTCTTATTTATGATGCTACATGGTCTGCTATGATAAGTATTCTAAACCAAACTATGTGCTTATATGTTTCTATTTGTGATTTAGTCTCTCATTCTATATCAGAAAATATTCAAATATTAATTCTTTCTTTTACTTGCTCTTTGTCTAGTATTCACTTGTAAAATTATTGCCGTTCGTTTCAATTGAAAGCTAATTTTAATTATTATAATATATAAAATGTTCAAATAAGTATACTTACTTTATTTCACTTGTAAAATTAATTGCTCTTTGTCTATTATAATCTGTAATACTATCAAGTATGAGCTATTAAATAATGTTACCTTGTAGATCCTTTTTTTTTCTTCTTATTTGCATGACTGAAAAAAGTATAGACTTAGATTCATTTCATTGTTACCCCAATTCTCTAATATTGATCATGTTAATAATTAGTAGAAATATAGAATATAAATTTTGAAAAGAAAAAACGCTATGTATGATAGCTTCTGCTATAGCTACGTTATTCGCAATAGCTTTTTTTTTTCTCCCCGCTATAATTGCTATTTAGACCTTGGATTTTACTAAGAGCAAATTTATATAAGCGTGTTATAAGAAAATTACATGGAGTAAAGGATTTGTGTGCAAAAAAATTCGAGAATAATTCATTATTTGCTGGGTAAGTAGACCTTGTATATTAGAAGTAGAATATCCAACGTAGACCATGTATATTCAAAGCAGAATATCCAAAGTAGACCTTGTATATTCAAAGTAAAATATATCTTTTGAAAAAATCGTAAAATGAATGCAAAATATTAATAATGTGTGCCGGTTGCTTTGCTGTATTTTTGGAAGAAAAAATAATAATAATACCAAATAGGCATGAAGGATAAAATGATACCCAAAAATGAACGCACCCCCAGTCTGCGCTGTTTTTTATTAATAAAAAAATTTAGGAAGAATTTATAGAATATATTAAGCTGCAAAATGAAAGCAGCCCCATTGAAAAGAGGGAAAAGATAATTAAAAGAAATGAACAAAGCCAAGAATTTGGCTAGATACTTAATACTTCCATACCGAAAAAAAGCCTAGAAATAATGTTGCTTATATTATGGATTCCCATTCAAGGCACTAAGATAAGAGTGAGCCTATGGTGCTATGCATAGCACGGATGGAGTCCGTGCTACGGCCAAAAATTTGACCTTTAAAATCTTAATGGTCGATCCAACCGTACAATGTGATAACCATATGAATATGTACTTGCAAACTAAATTTTATATTTTTTTGAATTTTTTTACTATTTTTTTAGATAGATAGAAAAATCAGTGTTTTCTGAAAATTCTGGACCATCAAAATTCTACCTATCTAAAAAAATAGTAAAAAAATTCAAAAAAATATAAAATTTAGTTTGCAAGTACATATTCATATGGTTATCACATTGAACGGTTGGATTGACCATTAGAATTTTAAAAGGTCAAATTTTTGGCCGTAGCACGGACCCCATCCGTGCTATGCATAGCACCATAGCCTCACTCCTAAGATAATGTTTATAAATTTTCTTTAATCGATGATAGTGCGGTCCCTTAACAAAGAAAAAACCATGTTTGATCTTTTAAATTTAAAGCGCGCTGTTAGGAGGGTATTTTAAACATAACAATGTACAATGAGGGTTATATGGACTGTTAGAAATGAACAAAGACGAAATGGTGTCTTGGTCCCATCTTTTGGTAGTCTACACTCTACAGTACAAGTTTATAAGAGATATAGCTAGATGATGTACAAAGTGTTGGGTTTTTGACTGTTCAAACCCGTTGATTAGCTTTTAGGCTCAAGCTGCGGAAAGACCGTAAAACAAAAATTTCTACGTCTAACTCAAGCCAAGGATTAAAAGATGGTATCGTTCTTTTAATCCTTTAAGGATCTATTCCCGTAATTGATTTCTAAAACTTAAATCTATTTACCAAGTAAATAAATATATATAACATTTATACCTTGTATCCAAATTCCAATTGGATTGTAGTCACGTCTTGTAGCACCAGACGTCTGATGCCTCTATCGGTTGTCCACCAGGAAATAACCAGAGAGCGATTATTTCTTTTGCCAGAAATACTATAACCGCGTTTTTCGCAAATACACTATTCACGAAAAAACCCGAAAACACTATTCACCGCAAACACTATTCACGGTTCGCAAGATATACGTAATCAAATTACATATTCTTTCTTTTCTTACGAAAATACTATTTGGGAGAGAAAAACTTGATTCGATTCGATCCGATCTGATTCGGTTCAAATGGAATTCTATATTTTTCTCTACCCCTACCCCTCTATTTATAGGGTTAGGGAGGTGCTTGTAAGCAGCTTGCAGCAGAAGTGCTTGTAAGCTACTTGCAGCAGAGGTGCTTGCAAGGACGCGCTTGTAAGCTGCTTGCAGCAGAGGTGCTTGCAAGGACGTGCTTGTAAGCTGCTTGCAGCAGAGGTGCTTGCAAGGACGTGCTTGTTGCGATAAATTTATACAACGTGTCGAACACGCTTATAAATTTAATGTGTTTAAGCTTGTCATCTCTATGACATTTATTTATTAATTATAACATTTATAATTAATCAAATAAATTAATTCTCTGATTACTTTCCTATTGGTGTGACCCGATAGGATCTGTGTTATGTTGGTAAATAGAATTAAAACCGTTTTAACTTCTATAATCATGAGAGGCATCTGGCAAAACGCATCATGACCATCCAATTACACAGATGATGCTGTACTGTACAATATCACGATCCAGTAAACTATTTTACTTGTGTTTAATTCTTTCGTCTCATAGCTGTCAGATTTATTTCAAGGTAGGTTTGTGTCATCCTTGCAAATTAATCTTTTCTTGATCTTGAACAGATTATCAAATATGATTAACTCTTGTTAATCATACCGCATGCAGATAATCTTATTCTATCAAGGGGCCCAGTGACACTATAACTCGTATAATGAATACGAGGGACAATAGTACTTTTGGTAGACCATCACTACCTCAGCTAAGTTATGTATACCGAAGAGCTACCGTTATAGCTACTTTTTACAGATAGCGTTAGGTAACAATCACACATGCACATCTCTTAGTTAGGAAAGATGAATACCTCATACTGTAGAACTTAACACTGAATGAAAGCATTAATGACACGAACACAATTCCGTATAATGTTTCATTCGGGGTCTGTCAAATACCATGTTCCTAGAACATGTATCTATGTGATTAAAATGACAACTCTGTGTCTATGGTCTGTAAAACTTGACCATCTTTTAATCCACATACTAACATTGTAGCGGTAATTAGTGTTCCTGCTAATTACCTCGGTCAGTGACCTTTTAGAGTATTATCATCTATATTATGAAGTTTCACAATTCCAGTCATTAACTCGAAATGATTCATAAATTCAATAATACTCAAGGAAACAAAATGACATTTTATTAATCATTCAATTCATGAACAAAGCTTTATATAATTAAATTATCGTATTATTGACTTCTAGATTATTACAAACTAACACAAAGGATTTTAAAAATAGCAATCTCTATATAAAAGTATTATAAGAAAATTAAATGGAGTAAAGGATTTAATATTTTGTGTGAACGAAATTAAAAAAGAATTCATTATTTGCTGGGTACATTTTTTTTTTTAGTAGAATATCCAAAGTAGACCTTGTATATCCAAAGAAGAATATATTCTTTTTGGAAAAATCGTAAAATGAATGCCACATTGCCACATATTATTAACGTATGCTGGCAGCTTCGCTATTTTTCCGATTTTTTTTAATAAAAATAATAATACCACATAGGCAGGACCGATATTTTTATTAACACCCGAAAAAATAAAAATTATCAAATCTGCTCTCGATTCAAAAAATTTATTAAAAATGCCCTAACCGCTCCACTGGAGGGTGGTCCACTATTCTTTTTTTTTTTTTATTAGAAACAATATGAATATCAAGATACTGAATTGTAACGCTAAAAATTCGGATTTTTTTTAAAATATTTGTTAGATTACTTCTTTTAAGCATATTTATACTAAAATACGCTAAATTACTTGAAATTATGTTAAATTACGTTGTATTACACTAAATTACTTTAAATTACGCTAAACTCTAAACCCTAAACTCTTATTTTCAACAATTTCTAAAACCCTAAACCCTAAAAATTACCGTACATTAAATGATTTACAATTTTCACATAACATATTTATAAATTTTAAATTAGTGATATTTTTAAAAGAAACCCTAAATCCTAAACTCTAATTTCTAAACCCTAGTTTCTGACATTTTTATTAATAAATATACCCACGTTAGCTGGGTTTTTTGTTAGATTACTTCTTTTGATGTATAATTATCATATTTATACTAAAATACGCTAAATTACTTGAAATTATGTTAAATTACTCTGAATAACACTAAATTACGCTAAATTACATTAAATTACACTAAAATACGGTAAATTACACTAAATTACATATGAATAGGGACGATATCTTCACTGAAAAGGAGAAAAACGACGACGAAACTTCAAACGGCCATAAAACTGCGCTCGAGCGTCCGATTTCAGCAAATGATCACTTTTCGAAAAGCTTGCGAAAAGACGCATGCGTCCGTGCCCGCTACGAAGGATTTCAAAATTCAGAATTGCCAAAAAACTAAGTGAAGAGTCTCAAAACTTGAGTTGAAGTTTCCGATTAAGATTTTCATTTCTATTATTCAATCTAAGTAGCTCAGTAAATTAGTTACATAATGAACTTGTAGAATACCAATTTTTACTATTTTTGGAATTTTTTTACTATTTTTTATGATTCATGAAAGATGGCACAGAATCGGTCTACTTTAACGTAATTTTGCGTAGTTTAGCATAATTTACCGTATTTCAGCATAATTAGCGAAGTTATTGTTCTTTAACGTAATTGAAAGTAATTTAGTGTAATTCAACGTAATATAACATAATTTCAAGTAATTTAGCGTATTTTAGTATAAATATGCTTAAAAGAAGTAATCTAACAAATATTTAAAAAAAAATCCGAATTTTTAGCGTTCAATTCAGCATCTTGATGTCCATATTGTCTCTCTAACAAAAAAAAAATAGTGAACTGCCCCACGGGGGGGCGGTCTGCTATAAATAGTGGACCGCTCCCCAGTGGAGCGGTTAGGGCATTTTTAATAAAAAATTTGAATCAAGGGCAGGTTTGATAATTTTTATTTTTCGGAGGTATTAATAAAAATATCGGTAGGCAGGAAGGTTTATTAGGCTAAGGTGATGGACAGTTTACAGAAGGCATTCAGCTGCAAAAGAACGCAGACCCATTGAAAACAAATGAACAAACCCACTAATTTGGCGAGATACTTTCATACCGAACAATGCCAAGAAATGAATGTTGCTTATATTATGGATTCCAATTCATGGCACTAACATATTATATAAATTTTCTTTAATCGATGATAGCGGTCTCTTTAACAAAGAAAATTGCATGTTAGGCATTCGTTGTTCAAAAGCAAGAGAGTTGACATTGAATTTTTTAAGAGTATTTTAAGCAAAATAATGCACAATCTCGGTTATATGGAATGTAAGGATGAACAAAGACGAAATGGTGTCTTGGTCCCATAATCCCATTCGACGTACATGTAATATTGATAAACTCAACTTTTGAGTTGAAATTGCCATATCGTGTAAAACTTAAAACCCAACTGTTTATGGGCTGTCTAAAAAGGCCCAATAAACTTAGAAGAAAAATTGCATCGTTGAGTCACAAAAGGAATGGGCCAAATGCCTCTATAAGTTACCAAAGCTTATCTTTCTAATCAAAGACAAATAACAGACAGATAATTACCTTTCTGAACTAAATGTAACAATTGTAAATCATTAATTGGACTATCAAAAAGAAAGACAACTTTCTTCTGACTCTTCAAGCAACTTGCACCCAGTATCAAACCAACTTTCACAAAACCTACAAAGGGACAAAAAGAATGAAAAAAAGGCCTTTAATTGAGAATTAGGAATCATAATGCAATTAAATGATATATTTGCAAAACAAAATAAAGGAATACAAGAGTACCTCGTGCTGCTAAACATAACAGGGAGAGAAACTAATGGAGACCAGCCTCCTCATGGACTTGATTTGAGGTGTTTTTCTTCTCTTTTCGAAGTGGCCTTAGAGCTTTCTTCAAGATATGTTGCCATTTCCTATTAATAGCATCAGGGATGCAATAAGATCGAAAACTTATTGGTTTGTTTGAAATACAACAACTCAAGGTCACACGGTTGATGGTATAATTGCAAAACACTTAGTATTGACTAGTGACAACCCAGCAGGTATTTCTCAGTGCTGTAACACACAACTAAGCAGGTGATCATTGTGATCCCCAACGACCTCAAGTGTAAACACCTTATTCACCAAGATCATGGCTGTAAGCCCCATTAGTAATAATGAAAACATACCAATAGATACACAGACAAGCAGAAAAGAACTCGCAGGATTTTTGGTTATTTTACCTCACAGAAGAAATATGTTGTTCAATTATTTTCTCATCATCATCTGAAAAAGTATACCACTTGTCACCATTTTCAACCTGGTGCCAACTCTCCATATCTGTAATAAAACAAACATAATATATACAGAACCAATATTAACCATTTATAACTAGATGCGGAACATAAAAGGAAATTGTTGATAATTGTATTATCGATATAAGGTGCTCCTAAACTAAAAAACAATTAACTGACAAACAAAGAGGACTAATTCTTCCCAACCAAAGAAGAAAATATTAATGTAGTAGTTGCGCAAACCTCTGTTGCGGGACGTTCCTTTTTTTTTTTAAGGGTTCAAATGCCTCTCCAATTCTTACGTCTACAGTTTTTAATGTTTGATAATAAGAGTCTAAAACTTTGATAACAAAATGATACCTTTAAATAATACCTATAGCACTTCTCTGTGTGGATATATATTGCAGCATTCAGTCTCTCACTTTAAGACCCTCTCTTTTTATGAGCTTTTAATATTTTCAAAGATTTTTACTAAAATAGCGTAAACATGAAATAACATCAAATTTTCATCACATCAGAGACATTGGGTTTTTTTTTTTTTATAGTGGATATTAAACAAACTGTGCAATTAACCTTGGAGCAAGATTATAGAGCCATTCAAATAGCCATCGAGCTTCCAGTACACACGTCCCTCACCTTCCAAAATTAGAGGCTCTGTTCCAAACACACATCTTTGTTTTTCTATTATTTCACCATCCAAAGTTTATGAAAAAGAAAAGCATTTATGTCAGCACATCAACGTAGTGTACCACATAGATAGAGTAAAATTAAGCATATTAAACAAATAATAGACCATAAGACATACTGAGAGACAAAGAATCCATTGTTTCCATGAGCTCAGCATGAGCTTTCTCTGTCTCTTCTTTAATTTTTGAGACCATATTAGCATGCTCTTCAATAGTTAGAGCAGCATCATCTCTCTCTGACAGAATAGCCTTCGCCATATCATTCTTCAACTTTTCTTTAATCTCCTTCTCCTGCATGGAAATCACCTTTAGCATAGACTTTTACAGCTTCCGCTGTGTGGTTCACTTTGAATAAAACAAGAACAGTTTAAGGTGATTCATGCATTGATGCATATTGTAGTTTTCTTTGCCTCATAAAAAGTTTCAACCTTCAAACATCCCTATTTATCTATATCCACACTGTAAAATAAAGCATTCATGTGGTGGACTTGTCTCTTTGATTCAGATTTTCTTTTATTTATAATGCCAAAAGTACCTGTTAATCTGGCAGACTTAGACAATTCATATCTTAGCCATTTGGTAAAATTCAATATCAAGATATACCATTGAGAGCTCATTTGCATATCAAAGGTTGTTATTTTGGTTTGGCTTGGTTTGGTTTTGTTTTGCTTTTTTGATCCAGAACTTGATACTTAGGTAAAGTCTCAATTAAGCCTTTTTGTCCATACCTAATCTGAGAAAATGACCACAAGATTTTCGATATACAGAAAAGCTAGAAATCTGTATTGTTCCTAATCAGTGACCCTGGCACTGAATAGAAATTTACTACATTTGTAATTACACCATCAATTTTTCAATACCCGATGACATATTTAATTACAGTTTCTTTATGCACTTAAGTTGTAACTGGTACAACCAGGTTGATACCAAGATCCGTTGCAGAAGGCTTATTGAGGATGTGATTCAATCTCCAGTTAATCTCATAATAACTTTGTTTGTTTTGTTGTTGTTCTGTGCTTCTAAATTTCATTGGCCATTTTCAATAATTAAGTACAATGCATCAAGTGTCGAATGTAAAGTGTGAGGTTTGCCAAAATTGACATTCTCAAATCCACACAAATAGAAGGTTTCTTAATAGTTTTGCAAACACAAACTGATACACCTGCCAAGATTGTTATCATATGTGGAGCAAATCGTGGACAGTAGGGTGCAGCACCTGCCCCCACCCCTCCACTCAAGAAAAAACTTTTGGTATGTGAAAAGACAAATGCAAAACTGAATCCAAAATAATTGTAAGATTATGCCCCCACCATAAACATTGCACTGCAAATCATTTTCTAGCTCCGCCCCCAGATTGCTGTGATTTAGAAAAGAACAATTCGACATACCTTTCTTTTGGCAGCCAGAAACTTATCGCTATTAATCTTCACATCTTCCTTTGACTTTATAATTTTACTGTCTATAAAACATCTCACTTTCCTAAAAACAGAAGTATTAGTTAATTGACCATACAGTACTCTGACGTACTGGTACAAAACAAAGAGAGATATGTGTCCAACTTACTCAGTCAAGAGGGACTCATCACATAGAAAATTCAAAATGCGCAATTTCCAATAGGAAGTTAGATTGTCATATCCCAAAATGCCATTAGTTAGGGAATCTTCTGGTAGGCCCTTAAGGTAATATTCTGACTCAGAAATGAAGTTTTGCAGATATTTCAACCACGCATCTCCCTTCTTTGCTGATCCAGAAACAGATCTACCGAAAAAACATATATAAAAATTATCATTAGATGCAATTAATGCAAGAATTCTACATTTTTGCATTGTTAGATTATACAAACCGTTCTCCTCTGTCAGTTTGGATTGTGGAGAGAAGATTAATTTGAAGTTGTATGCTTGCAGAGGAAAGACCACGACGGCCTACACGACCTTTTGCAATTTCTTGAAGTATGCATTCAGGTTGCCCCTTTTTTATATTAAAAACCTACAAAATAGAAATTAAGGGTAGCAAGTTAGCTATGTAAAAGAAGTCCACTATTAGGAAAGCACTCATATCTTCAACTCTCACAACCTTTGAAAAAGTACTGCAGAACTCCAAGAACTGCAAAGCTAGCCCAATATTCTCTGGGTCCATCTCAAAACCCATGATCTCTGACAAGTGGGTACCACAAGGAAGTGTGCTGATCTCCTCCTCAAGCTCCTTTAGCCGCTTCGTGGCAACATCTGCCTCGTTCTGCTTCCTCAAATATGGCTTAAGCTTTGCAATTTTCTCTTTACTGATAGGATTGTTGCTTAATTCTTCAACATTTTCTTTCATTTCTACATCATTTGTAGGATCTTGTTTATCAGAGTTATTACTCCGGCCTTCCTTTCTGGGCTTTTTGAAGAGTCGTTTCTTGACTTTTGACTCTTCACCTTTGTTCTCTTTATCTTCATCATGCTTCCTCTTTTTAGGGGTAGCAACCTTTGAATTCAACCAGTACATAATAAATACTTTCTCCAGGAAAAATAAAGTATCTTTTTTGAGTAATTTGGAACTGAAGAAAACCTTTGGGCTTGCTTTTATAAAGTCACAGCCCCTTTTGTCTAGCAACTCAGAAACAGAAGAATAGCCAGTAGCCTTTGCTGTGTGTATCATTATACCAGTTGGAAGGTGCCCCTTCTTCTTCCTACAATAAGAGAATCCGTTATGTACATTGACACCTCTAAATCATTTTTCATGAACTTTGTAGATGAGAAATATTGATAATTGCTTAACAGCACAGTAATAAGAATCATATTATTATTTAAAAAGTAGGAAATTGTGTTAGTTTGAATGTCATTCGGGTATAACAACTGACATGCAAAAGCTACAGTTGCAAATGTCACGGCATTTTGGGCACATCCAATTGTTCAACTTGGCCATTTCTTCTGCTTTCTCGCCGTATCTGACCCATCACAAAAAATAATATTAAATTAGACTGAGCAAACATGCATTAAATTAGCGATTTCAATGATGATATCTACCTATTGAAGAGACATTTATGACAGAATTTAATCGTGCAGAGTTTATCTTTCTTCATTTGTGAGCATGCAACCATGAAATCCATAGTTTTCTGCCGACACTGCAAAGGAAAAAAATGTTCCTATTATTGTAACTGTGGAGTTAACCAATTTTCAATTTTTTACCAGGCATTCTGCATTAAAATTAAAATTCTGAAGTATCTTCAGTAGAAAATCAAATTTATCATAGTGCAGGTTGCATGCCAATTCACGTGACAGGTAGTTGCAACTCATCCCACATTTTTAAGAGAAACCAACAATCTGAAACACAAATTCATATAGAACTAGTACATGGTTTATAATCAAACTCGGCCCAAATTTAGATTAAATCAGCACCATTCTTTTTGTTACAAAACCTTCACGCTACTAATCTAAAAAAATTCAAGCTCTCCAACGAAAACAGAAGGTTCTGAGAGTCTATTGACGCAGAAAACTTGAAAAAAAAAAAAAATGAATAGATAAGTGTAGATTTGCTAGATTTGTTTTTGCTACCTGATGGCAAGTCTTGCCATTTTGTTTCCAATTTGTTTTTGCTAATTGTTTTTACCCAAAATTGTTTTTGCTAATGGCAGACAATTTGTTTTTGCTACCAGAAAGCTAGATTTGCTACCTGATGGCAAGTCTTGCCATTTTGGGGGTCGTAGATGCGACCACCAACCACCCGCACACCCGGTTCTTTGTTCCGCTTTTTCACCGATGGGGACTTCGTTTTGATTTTGGTGCGATCCAAGGGTGTTCCCGTGCTTGCCTCAGCAGCCTTGCTAGTCTCGCTACTTACAATTGCCATGTCTGGTTGAATTGAGAGGACGAGGGAGGGAGAACGAGTGAATCGAGAAAAATTTGGGAATTTGGGAGGCAAGAGAAGGTTACTTGGGACTTATAAAAAGGCGTTTTTGCTTTTCTCCGTTCATTCGAACCGGAGACGTCCATTCTTACTGGGTGGATTTCATGCCGTTGTTACAGTTCAGTGTATCTTACTTCTTATTTAATGAAGTAATTGAGTGAATCTTAAAGGATATTACTGCAATCCCCTACACAGGTGTAAAAAATGGACAGAACCAATAAAACATGGGAAATGGAGATGGGATGAAGGTATGAAATAAGATTCCCTTTTGTGCCGGTGTTCAAAATGTTTTCGTTTCCCTCCCTCCCGCGCCTTTTGTTTGCGTTATATTGACTTTGGATTATTTTCTCGGAGCTGCTCTTGATATTAATTCTTACCCTCTTTAAAATTTGATTGCTATGCTGTTGCCATTTATAATTTACAAAAAACAAGGTGCACACATTATGCATTGTAACTTGGCAGTTGTGTGACAGTGTGAGTGTATCTAGACCTTCTAATCCATGTTTAAACGAAATGGTCCAGGTTAATTACTTGCACAAATTAAAAACGACAAATAAAATTATAGATTCGCTACAAAATGACTAAATCTTTTGGTTTTATGATACAGTATCCAGTGAGCTTAATGCAACCAATTCTACCCGTATTAATATTCGTACCTGTATCGCCATATCATGTTGAAAATTGTTATATTGCCGTATCTTTATTGTATCTGATACAATACCCGTATCAATGCAACATAGCGTAAAGTTCATCCTTTATGATTCTTGTTTATTGAACTTGCAATTATTTATTTGATTGTAAAAATGAAGAAAATAAAATAAAAGGGACAAAAATTCATTCATTGTCAAAAATAATAATTATTACTGATATTTTCAAAATATCATTAATACTAAAAAAATAAAATTATATATCTTCATTACTTAAATAGAATATGCATCAAGTGTGGTTCAATTTAAAATTTGTTTGACCTTTCATCGATTAAACAATTAAGGATTTTTTATGGTCGAGTTGTAATGATTTTGGGTACAAATTTTTATTTATAGCATAATAAAAAAAAATCAAAACACTCCGTTTGGTGGGAATTCGAATTTTACTCAGGCCGCAAGGGCATTTGGCGGCCTCAAAGACTGAGGGCCGCCAATTGGCCCTGCGGCCCCAGTCTAGGGTAGGGGTGCAAACGGATCGGATACGGATCGGATAGTGGTAAAACCATATCCGTATCCGTTTTTATTTTTCGGATACGGATACGGATCGGATATTAAACGGATACGGATACGGTTCGGATATTAAACAGATACGGATACGAATTGGATATTAAACGGATGCGGATACGAATACGAATACGAATATCATTCGGATACATAATACGGATGTTGTATTAAAATTAACTTATTATTCAACAAATTATTTTTCCAAATAAAAATTATTTAATAAACATAATTATTGTCAGTCTCTCAAATAATAATCACACTATCATCTCCGCATATTATTGTTTAATTTTTGTTTACTAGAATCATGTTTATATATTCATGTACATAATTATAATAATCAACATAAGAAACAAAAATTTCTTACGGTGCTAAGATCTTCTACAGTTGAAGGCTTAAAGCACCATTATTTCATATTTACTTTTTGAAATTGTAGGTTCAAGTGTCAGCCTTTAGTATATTTGGAATTTCAATGTAATTGGTATGAGGATAAAATGAATCCAAGTTGACAACAGCTGTTTGCATGTAATACTGTGGTGAGAGAATGTAACAAAAGGACTAAAGTAAAAAGATTAGTAGTGGGTTTTGCGGAGCAGAGGGCTTAATGGATATCTGAAATCTAAAAATTTACGGATCCGTATCTGTATCTTCTTCTAAAATCAAAACCGTATCTGTATCCGTATCCGCATAATTTATATCCGTATCCGCATCCGCATCCGTATCCGCAAATTATCCGTATCCGAATATCTGTATCCGCAAATTATCCGTATCTGAATATCCGTATCCGCAAATTATCCGTATCCGCAAATTATCCGTATCCGAATATCCGTATCCGTAAAAAGTTACGGATATGGATAATATCCGTATCCGTAACCATATCCGCTTCAAAAATTGAAACCATATCCGTATCCGTATCCGCATATGTAATATCCGTATCCGCATCCGTATCCGCAAATTATCCGTATCCGAATATCCGTATCCGTAAAAAATCAGATACGGATCCGGATCCGCACGGATAATATCCGATCCGTTTTGCACCCCTAGTCTAGGGGCCTCCAAATGCTCCTGCGGGCCCATTTTTTTTTTTTTTTTTTGTAATGACACCGATAACAATGTTTTTTTTTTGTCTGAAAAAAGTAAGTAGCACAAAGATCAAGAAATAGAGCTGCTATTTAACTGATATCAATTTTAATAGGTATGGATATGAAAATGTCTCCATCTAACCCGTACCGTACCCATTGACACCCCTACCTTCTAGGCAAAGACTTCCATTTGAGGAAACCAAGTAATAATAGATCATGTGTGTTTGAATTTTTGTTCAACAAGATGGTGACACCGAGTGATGTAGGGAAGCTGAATATGCTAGTGATCCCAAAGCAACACGCCGAGAAACACTTTCCAATTAGGAAAGATGGCAAAATATCAATCAATTTTCACTATGAAAAAGGGAAGGTTTGGAGGTTTACATACTGTTACTGGAATAGTAGCCAGAGCTATGTGATGACAAAAGGATGGAGGTTGTTTGTAAGAGAGAAAGGGGTGAAAGAGGGGGATATGGTTAGCTTTTGGAGCTCAATAGATGGAGCAGGTTTCAAGCAGTATTTGATCGAATTCTTCCATCGACCAAGTCATGTAGATAGCTTAGTGCTACCATCTATTGAAGACCGTAACCATAATCAGTTAACTATTAGGCTCTTTGGGGTGGATATTTGTAAAGCAGAAGCTAACCGTCCTCTAGAATAATTAGATGAGAAATTTGGAAAGGGGAAAAGAGAAAGGGGGATGGAGTTGCTTCCAACTGCATGCATCGCTAAGAGCACAATATCTTACTTGATAAATGTTGTTTTCTTCATTTCATAATTATATATATTAGTATATATATCTAATATCCTTTATTTATAGATTATTGCCTTCACAGCAAATGTAATGCTGTTTGTTCATTGATGAAAATCATGCATTGTGTCATAAGGTTGTGATGATTGAGGTCCATTTAATTTTATTTGTGCAGATTCCATTTCTTGTGTCCTGCTGGCTTGTCATAATTAATTGTTCAAGTTTTTAGATAATTTTGGATATAAAGTATAATTCTCTAGTGCTGCATACGACGGTAATGATATAAATAGATGTCATATATATCGATCCATGTAGCTGAATTTTTTTTATTAGATATGCTTCTTATTCATACAAAATTTGGTATATTTTCCATAACGGTCTTAGTGTGAAAATAACATAATTTTGCATTATAAATTAGTGGAACTTTTAAAATTATCTCAGTTCTAAATCATCAATAATATAGATATGCATTTGCGCTCATTTTTTAACCCAACATAATAAGCAAGATTATATTTCACTTTCTCGTCTAAAAAGTTAATGTTGTTTGATCATTGATGAGAACAATGTTTTTGTGACATTAGTGTGATGACCGAGATGTAATTTTTGTCGAGATTTTCATTCTTTTGCTCTGCTGGCTTGTTATAAGTATACATGATATTTTAGATTAATCTTGGGTATAAAATATTATTAGCAAATTTGCATAGCTGATGGTCATCCATCAGTAATGATCCAAATATATAGCAGCCTAATATAATTTGAGAATTGCTTGATCGAATAATTGTATTATTTGTTTTATTGATAGAAATTACAAGTTATTTGCTTTATTGATAAAAATCATAAGTTCTACATTGTACATGAGATCTATATTTATAGATTTACAAATGCTAAGGTAACCGTTTTGAGAGAGTGGTTGTTCGGCTAAAAGCCGTTAAGAAATATAACCCAAAAATGGAAAGCTTAGAAAGCTTAGAAAGAAGAAAGAAAAAAGTGTAGAGGTACTGTAATTTGCAAAGAATAGGTGTTATCATTGTATAGGGGCACTTATGTATCTCCAACACTCTCCTTCAAATTTGAAAGTTCGATGTGTCCAATGCCTTTGTAAAGATAACAATCAACTTCAATATGTTTAAGTTTTTTCGTGGAACACCGGATTAGATGCTATGTGTCGAGCCAATTTGTTGTTACAATGCATTTTCATCGGTTACTTGTGTTGAATTCTGCCCATATCTTGTAATAGTGTTTGAGCCATGTAAGCTCATTTGCGGTTGTAGCCATGGCTCGATATTCGACTTTCGTACTTGATTTAGCTACAACAGTTTGCTTTTTGCTTTTCCATGTTGTGAGATTATTCTCTCCAACAAACGTGTAAGCCGATGGTGGATCATTTATCACAACTCCCGGCCCAATCCACATTTGAGTAGCCCACAATAGTTTAATCATTGTTTTTCTTAAACCATAAACTTCAACCGGGATAACTCATAAGATATCTATGAATGCGAACAATAGATATGACATGTACGTGGAACATGCATAAAATTCTTATGCACTAACGCAAATGAAATGTCGGGTCTAGTGATAGTAAGATAAATTATTTTGCCTACAAGGCTTTAAAATGACCCTACATCTTCTAAAGTCTCTCCCTATTCAAGATTTATTTTTTTGTTAACTTTTGGAGTATTAATAGACTTGACATCTAATTTTTCTGTTTCCTTTAATAAATCTATGGTATATTTTATTTGTGAGAGAAATAATTCTTTTATGGAATAAGCTAATTCATTGCTTAAAAATAATTAAGTTCACCTAAATATTTGATGTCAAATTTATTTTTTTAAATGGTGCTTAATCAATCCAAAATTAACTTTTATTATTTCAGGTATTATTAAATCATCAACATATACTAAAATAATTGTAGTTTTGGAAATTGTACAAACAAAGATGAATTGGCCGAACTTTTGAAAAAACCGAACTCTAATAATGCATAAACTTTTGGAAGAATTCTCTAATTGGTCAGTTTCCGAGAATAAATGGTTCATTTCTTTACTTGTGATGTATACACAATAGCATTTATGCAAACGATTGTATGTGTGTTGCAACTCACAAGTAAGAGCATGAATCGATGCCCTTACAACTAGATAATTAGAAGGTTGAATATTTATCTTAAACATGCTACATATATATATTTTTTAATAAAAGATAAAATAAGTACTTTATAAATTTTAATAGAAAAGGTAATTAATTAGATAAATTTGTGAGGTTTTGAAATTAAGAAGGGCAAATATGATATAATGAATTTTAGAGAAAAATATGTAATTTAAATTTGTTTTGAAGAATATTTATGAGACGTTCCCATTGACGTGATAATAGTAGTAGTAACCAGTACGTAACAGTACGTAAAAGCTTGACGTGATAATTAATTTACCGAGAAAAGACAGAATACAAAAAAATTATCTACTGTTACAATTAAGGTAATAAGATAAGAATTTAAATAAATAATTCTACGACAATTCAGAAGAATGTTGGCTTCAAGAATGCGGTGGACTGGAATTCTTCAAATCACTGTTTCGTCTTTTTCAAATATATTTAATTATTTATAGACTTAATTATTTTAAATTTTCTGAAATAGTTTGCTTATCATACTAAAGAATAGCAGTGTTTCCAGGATAAATAGTGCAAATGATAAAATGAACTAGAATTTAGAAACTTTTTTATTTATCTTCCAAATAAGGGTGAATTTCATGTATAAGCCTAAAAAAATATATACAATCTAAATAACATGATATCATATTTACCCATCTAAATTTACAAAAACTCACAAATTTACCCAATTTTTTGTGTTTTCTATTAGAACTCATTTTAGAGTTATAAAATGCACATTTTACCCTATACTAAAAGTTACAAATATATATAAGAAAAATATTCAATCTTAAATTAGTTAGTCCTGAGGACAAATAGTGTGTTGCTCTATTTGTGATGCACATACAATGACATGTATACATACGTTTGTATGTGCATCACAAGTAAGAAAATGAACCATTTGTCCTCACCAGTTAATTAAGATACTAAATATTTTTTAAACACACTACATTTTTGTAAGAAGGGTAAAATGGATAATTTATAAATCTAAAATTGAGTTTAAATAAGAAAGACAATAAATTGGATTAATTTGCGAGTTTTATAAAATTTTATAAGGATATACATGATATTATAAATTTCAGAAGAGAAATATGTAATTTCAATTTTTTCGCAGGATATCATGAAATTTCTCCTTAATTTGATATCCTTCAAAAAAATTGCCTTTGATTTAATTTTTCGATCAGATGCATGTATAAATTGACCATAAACCGGAAGGAATATAAGTCATTTTCGTATTCCTGTTTGGCGATAATTAATGAAATAATAAGATGAATCTATTCGTATTCTTCTTTGATGATATTTAATGAAATAATAAAATAAATCTACACGGACTTATGAAAAAAAATTATCTTTCTCAATTTCATCCTTCATAATTTGACTACAATTCCACTTTTTTTTTTTTGAAGAATTTCATTCATTCCTATCTTATTCGAGACATATTTCAATATAATTCCACTAAATTTCTTATATTTCATCCCTCATGGAATATGCAAAATGTTATTCCAAATCCATTCCTCATGTAATGTGCAAATTATTATACCTTACATTCCTCATAGAACAGGCAAATTGTTATTGTAATTTATTTTTATAATTTTATTTATTTTCAATCTTATTTTATACTTATTCCAACACAATTTTTTACAATTCTTATTGTATCTAATAATAATAATTGAGTGAGTCTATGGTATTATGCATAGCACGGATTGGACCGTAATACGGATCAATATTTTTGTTTTCAAAATTATAACGGTCGATCCGAACCGTTAAACATGATTTCCATATTAATATGTACTTGCAGATCTAATTTTATATTTTTTTTGAATTTCTTTTACTATTTTTTAAGATAGGTAGAAAATCACTTGATCTGAAAATTTTGGACTATCCAAAAACAATGATTTTATCTATCTTTAAAAATAGTAAAAAGATTCTAAAAATTATAAAATTGGATTTGCAAGTATATATTCATATGAAAATCATGTTGAATGGTCCGATCTACTGTTAGAATTTTGAAAACAAAACCGTATTACGGACCAATCCGTACTATGCATCATAGACTCACTCATAATAATAATTATGCTAAAGTTAGATTTTTACTACTTGAGAGCTTGATTGTTAAAAAATAGTATGTTGGCCTTGCTCTGTTTGTCTTCGTCTTACATGCCATTCTAGCTGGTATAGGAGTGCAAACGGATCGGATAGTGATAAAATCATATTCGTATCCGCTTTTATTTTTCGGATATGAATACAGATACAGATCGGATATCGGATATCCGTAGATACATACATAAATATTTTTATAATATATATTAAACTATGAGGAGGGTTCAAATGCCTCCATTTTTTGTGCCTCCACCATGCCTCCATTTTTAAAAACTTTAATAACTCAAAATTTAAAACTTAAAAGTCAAAATAAAACCGTTGGATATGATCTACATCATTTTATCTATGTGCTCATAAAAAATTATCACATTTTGATTTTGTTTTTATGTGATTCAATAAGTCAAAAAATCAACGTCTAGAAATTATCCACATTAGTGCGTTTTTTACAAGCTCTTGATGACAACCAAAACAAAATTGAAATGTCATAATTTTTTACATGTGCATAGATAAAATGATGTAGATCATATCCAACGGTTTTATTTTGACTTTTAAGTTTTAAATTTTGAGTTATTAAGTTTTTAAAAATGGAGACATGATGGAGACATGAAAAATGGAGGCATTTGAACCCTCCTCTTAAACTATATAGTATATATTTACTATTCGGATACGGATAATTAAAATTTAAAATTATATCCGTATCCGTATTCCTGCACGGATATTCGGATATCAAATATCGACATGCGCTGATATTCGGATATTAGATTTCAGATATCCGTGTTAAATTTTCGGATACGGTCGGTTATTCCGATCCGTACCCCTATGCTGGTACCGGTCGGTCAGTGACATATTCTGTTGATTACAGATTACTTTCAGAGGCCATATCCTCTGCAATGGAGTACACGTGTAGAAAGTCTCAGAGCCTTTCAATGTCCTCGAGATAGGGGGCCCAGAACACTTAACAGAGAGTAGTTAGTTTACAATTGCGTACTGCGTGCAACTTAGTTGCAGAGGAACTCGGTGCACATTTTGTTGGACTTTAATTTCCACCGCGGCCGCCGGGGACCTCTGGTATAGTGGTATCCCAGCATGATTAATTTGGCACATTAATTTGACCACAGATGCAACCAATCGTACCTCCGTACTCAATAGTTTTGTTTTTAACTCACTTTCAGTGAGATCCCAATATGCTACTCTTTTCATAAAAGCAACACCCTGCTATTTCAGAGAGAGAAGGAGAGAACAAAGAGAAAAGTAAAGGAGAGGGAAAGTGGAAATAAAAGAGAGAGAAAAGAAAAAGAAAACCACGATGCTGTTTCTTTCCAATAATAGCAGCAGATCTGAACACGATTCATACAGTTAATAATAACATTTTGGAAAGATAAACTTGTGATATATATATATATATGTGAGGAGCGTTCAAATGCACTATAATTTTTGTGCTCCAATATGCTCCACATCATTTATCTCTATTTTCAAAGTCCGAACAGTCGATCCGAACCGTTCAACATGATCTTCATAATTAAATATGTTTGGAGACCAAATTTTATATTTTTTAGAATTTTTTTACTATATTTTTAGATAGGTACAATATCACTTTATCGGATGGTCCAGAATCTCCTTAAAAAAATGATTTTGTACCTATCTAAAAAAATATAAAATTTGGTATCCAAGCATATTTTATTATGAAGATCATGTTGAGCTGTTCAGATCGACTGTTCAGACTTTAAAAATGGAGATAAAGGATGTGGAGCATATTGGAGCACAAATATAATGGTGCATTTGAACCCTCCTATATATATATATATATATATATATATATATAGAGAGAGAGAGAGAGAGAGAGAGAGAGATAGAGCTGGGCTATGGTGAGTTATGAAGTAAGAGGTCATTTTTACTTCACGCTCATATTTTCATTTTGAAAATCTAAACAATCGATCCAAACCGCTCAACATGATCTCCATATTGAAATGTGCTTGGAGACCAAATTTTACATTTTTTGGAATTCTTTTACTATTTATTAAGCCACTTTGAAAATTTCAGATCATATGGTCCAGACTGTTTTTACTGTTCACCCGGATCTGGAATTTTCAAAGTGGCTTAATAAATAGTAAAAAAATTCCAAAAAATGTAAAATTTGGTCTCCAAGCACATTTCAATATGGAGATCATGTTGAGCGGTTTGGATCGATTGTTTGAATTTTCAAAATGAAAATATGGCGTGAAATAAAACGTTATTTTACTTCACAACTCACCATAGTTTATATCGGTTTTACAGTAAAAACCCCGATAGAAGAAGGTCATTGTCTTCTATCGGTTTTAAGTATAGAACCGATAGAAGAAATGTGACACTTATTATATCGGTTCTACATTAAAAAGCCGATAGAAAAAGTTGAACTTCTTCTAACAGTTCACAATTTTGAACCGATAGAATAAATGTGACACCTTTTCTATCGATTCTACAGTAAAAAAATGATAGAAAAAGTTGTTCTTCTAACGGTTCACAGATTTGAACCGATAGAATAAATATGACACTTCTTCTATCAATTGTAAAGAACAAATCGATAGAAAAAGTTAAACTTCTTTTAACGATTCACAGTTTTGAACTAATAGAAAAAAATGAACAATCTTTTCTATTGATTTTTTATATAGAACCGATAGTATAAAGATTGAATTAATTATCAAACTTACCACAATATCTTTGTACTTTCGATTTTGACCAAAAATGATTCAAACCGTTAGAAATCAGGCGTTACAAGATTCAATTTTTGTAGTAGTGTCCCGTAATTCTATAAAGTCAAAACTCATGTTGAAGCTGCTAATAGTTGTTTCTAAATTGTAGAATTGAACTTCTCAAAATGCACAAGGGAGAATTATAAAATACATATATAAAAATTGTGCAATGCACGCTTTCTGTTTTAAATTCTCCACACCAATTATGTGAATCATTTCAATAAATTATTTTAAATTTTGATGTATAATGCCTACTTTGATTATTGCATCGTAATTCATGAACAATTGTTTATCATTGATACGGATTGGAAGAATGATTTCAATTAGTCGATAACGTAAGATCTCTCTCGGATTGTATTGAATTGTGCCAAATAAAAAAATATGCATACATAATATTTATATTAAAATGTAACTGATGATCAAATTTTACATATTTTAAAATTTGTTTATTATTTTTTAGATAGATAGAAAATCATTATTTTTTATGGTCTAGAATTTTTAGAATTAATGAATTTTCTACCTATCTAAACAAATAATAAATAAATTTCAAAAAATATAAACTTTGGTTTCCAAGCACGTTTTAATATGGATATCATGTTGAACGGTTCATATTGACTGGTTGGACTTTAAAAACGCAATAAAGACTTATAAGCATATGGTGATGAGTTTCTTATATAAACATATTAGCCAGACTCTACATGCATACATAAATATAAATTTTTGTATATTTTAAATTCAATCTTCTTACATCTATCTTTACAATTGACACAAAAAGATCAATTACAAATAATAATGTGTCATTTCTATTTGTACAGTGCCTTTTATATTAATGAAATTGTTTCTGAATTACCTCACTGGCCATAAAAAAAAAAATGTGTTATTTTTAGAAAAAAAAATTTAAAAAAATTTAAGTGGGATGCTCAAGTGATCTTTTCTCAATTCAAATAACATATTTTTACAATTTCAGTATATGCTGAGCAATTCAATCGCGTCGGGAAAATCAACAACCCGCACATGATAGTTAACAATTCAATTTCTACGACTCGGTATGACGTAACCAAACCAATAACCCTAAACCGTAAACCCTAAACTCTAACCCTAAATCCTAAACTCTAATTTTGTAAACCCTAATTTTAAAAAGAGTGTTAACAGTACCATGAATCGCGTCGGAAAAATCAACAATCCACACGATATTCAACAACCCGCAAGGCAATTCCTTAACAATTTCTAATAATTTCAATCGCAACACTTACGAAATATCAAAAATCCGAGCAATTCAATCGCGTCGGGAAAATCAACAACCCGCACACGATAATTAACAATTCAATTTCTAGCAATCGCTCCAATGCCATCACAAGGCACAAAACATAAATAAAATATGTCTTGTCGGGTTACCCAGAAATAATCGGATTGTGCTTTGTGATTCGTGCTCCAGCCTCACCTAACCTCAAGTTTCGTGGGTGGGGGCGGCCTAGCGAGAGAGAGGGAGAGAGAGGGAGAGAGGGGGTGGGGCTTCTCTGTGGGGTGAGGGCGGAGGGGGGGCGGATCGTTTTTTGTGGGCCGGGTTTGGGCGGAGCAACAGGGACAGGGAGAGAGAGAAAGGGTGGGGTTGCGGTTTTAAAAAAAAAAAAATAATACCAAACCATCCAAACGTGAGGCGGTTAGAGCATTTTTGAAAATATTTTCATACCTATGACAGATTTACTATTTTTTCTTTTTCTGAAGGTATTAATAAAAATTTCGGCAATAATACCTCCTTTGATAGCATCCAGTTTCTTAAGAGGAATGAATGACACCACACTAATACTCCCTCGAAGTTCGTTCCTAAAATGGCGATGCTAGCTACTAGACCACAGAAACAGTACTGACATACATTGCACCTACTTTTCTCGTGTCAACTTGCATAACACATTCATTGAACCTAAGCCTGCCAACTGGCTCATAGCTAGAGTGGAAAAAATGTGCCGTGACGTGCCGTGACTAACACGCTTTGACTTTGATTTCGTGTCATTATGTGCCGTAACCAGGTTAATTTTTCACGTGCCATGCCGTGACTAAAATGTCATGGGATAGTCACGGCACGCGAATAGTCACATCACGTGAGTTACGCCGTACCCAAATGTGTCATTTGAGTTACGCGAATAGTCACACCACGTGACCAAACGTGACTCGTGTGACCATTTGATTATAATTTAGGTTAGTTTATTCAAGATTCACCATATGATCATAATTACACGTGACTCACGTGACTACATGTCGTGTCGTGTCATGACTAGATTTTTCACGTGACGTGATGTGCTGTACCAAAATTTCAAAAGATGATCACGACACACGAATGGTCACGACACGGATACGCAAGTCACGGCACGTAACTGACACGCGTTCCGTACCGTTCCGTGCCATTCCGTGACGGAGCCGGCTCCACCGTGTCATTTTTCCCACTCTACCCATAGCTCATGCGGCGGCATAGTATTATTTTAACAAATTTGTTGGATTAACTTATCTTATTCGTCCAATGGAGAACAAGTTGGAAAAATCCCTGTCAAATTGTTTTCAAGGGCAGAATCGTACGGCAACTTGCAATATTGTATGCACTGAATCTGATTCCTTTTTCCTCTTTTTAGACAAAATTAACTTTTTATATCTTTGGAACCACCACTCCGGTCCAATATTACGGACGTCACATGTCTCGGTATCATTGATGTCACAAATTGGGGCCATTCCCAGCTTGTTTCGGCCGACATGTCGCAAAATTATTAATTAATTAGATACGTATAAAGTGCTCGTCGGAAATGCCAGCTAAACAAATGTCTAGGTTAAGTATAGGCCTTTTAAATGAAGTTGTAAATCGGATATAAATAAAGTCGGAAAATTTACCTAATTTTATTATAAAAAAATGGGATTGATATTTCTAATTATTTGTTAATTAAAAACTTTCGTAAAATTATGTATATTTCTATTTCAGACCCCCTCCACCCCTGTTCATCTAATTTTGTCCTTTTTATTTTTTTGTAAATTTTATTTCTAACACAACACCTCTCCTTTCTCTCGTGACTTATAAAGAATAGGTGAGAATGAGAGAGAGGAGAGGGACCAGAACCGAGAGTGCGGTATTATCGGAGCTCAGAGCGTAGATCCGGTCATCGTTGGAGCACGGCGGCGGTCGAAGAAGCGGATCCGGTCATGGTGCGAGAGGGGAGAGATCGGAGCCGATTTGGAGCAGAAAGTGCGGTATTGTTAGAGCGTAGAGCCGTAGATTCTGTATCTTGAATGAAGCGCGACAGTGAGTAGATTCGATCGTCGTCGAAGAGCGGCGGTGGTCAAATAAATAGATCTGATCGTGAAACGAGATAGAGATTAAATTTTAAGATTAAATATGAATATAAATATTTACTTTTATATTATATGAAGAGTTAAAATCCAAAGTTTTGTAAATAACTTTTCCTTATCAATATATTTGTTAGTGATAATTTTAACCACTAACTATTAAAAAAAGAATTAGACACTTAGTATTTCGAGATTCCACTCTATCACCTATTTTATTTTTTTCTTGTTATTTATGAGAATTGCGAGTTTTAAAAATTCGTAGGGAGATCTTTGTGAAAAGGAGGGTGAATGAGATCAATGTTGATGATCACTTGCACCCACGCATACACAAGTAAAAAATTCTAACACCATTCCATTAACTGTCCGAAATTTTTATTAATACTCTCGGTCAAAAAAAAAAATAAACAAAAAAATCACAAAATCTATAGAATTTCAAATTTACTCGACCGCAACGTAAATTGGCGGCCCCCATCCAAAGAGACCGCCATTTCACGTTGCGGTCCCATTTGGAAACCAAATTTCACCCAAAACTTATAAATTTAATATAATTGTTTAATATTTTTCAGAAATAGAAAGAACAATTAATAATTTGAATATGTTAGAAAGAACATCAAACAAAATAGATAAAATATCTTATAATTTAGATGTACTAGAAGGACTCCGAAACATTTTTTAAGCAAGATTTTTTCCAGATGTAAAAAAAATTAAACTATTTCTTGATGTATTACTGGAAAAAAAATAAAAATACTTTGGATATGAATTATTGATCTCAATTCAAAAGTCACTTCTAGATAAATAAAGAAATTATCATGATCTTTGTAGTACATTCAATTGTAGATACTCCATCTATTTTCGAATTTTTTTTTATTTGACATGTAGTAATGATGGCAAATTTTTTTCGAAAATAGATGTAGTATCTTACAATTTGAATATATTAGAAGGACCACAATGATTTTTTTATTTACTAGAAATGGCTTTTGAATCGGGATCAATAATTCAGATCCAAAACATTTTTTTTTTTTCAGTAACACACTAAGAAATAGTTTATTTTTTTTTACAACTAGGAAAAATCATGCTTGAAAAATATTTCGGAGTTCTTCTAGAACATCTAGATTATAAAATATTTCATCTATTTTGTTTGATGTTCTTTCTAACATATTCAAATTATTAATTGTTCTTTCTATTTTTGAAAATTATTAAACAATTATATTAAATTAAAAAGTTTTGGCTGAAATTTGGTTTCCAAATAGGGCCACAACGTGAAATGGCGGCCCTCAAAGAATGGGGCCGCCATTTTACATTGTAGCCTGAGTAAATTTGAAATTTTCATAACTTTGTGATTTTTTAGTTTATTTTTTCTTGACAAGAATATATTTAAAAATTTCGGATTAACCGCGAGCTAGGACATATATCGACTCGAACTTAAAATTGTTCTATAAAATTTTATCTCGATTGCTAAATTAGTCTTTGAGGCCGTTGACAATAAAGTTAGCATTAATATGGTGTTACGGGAGTGGTCATAAAATGCTTTGTTTACTGGCTGTTCTTTAAATAACAATTTCATATAGAAAGGAGCAAATGTACAATAATCATCAAAATATGGAAAACTTAACAGCCGAAGCACCAAAAAAAACATTACAAACTGTTTTCATATATATTGCAATTCGCGGGCTTGCATGCTGTACAAAAGACGAGGTTGAGAATCATGATTGCTTATTTCCTGTCAAACAATAGAAGTATTTGTCAGAAAAAAAAATGTATGGTTCTTTATATAATATTTAATTTGGTTATAAATTATAAAACATAATTAGAACTATATATGACACATTTCCTTCAACTACTAAGATACATAATGCAATCATAATGAAGAGTCGAAGTCTCGATCTACACCAAATAGAGGGAAGAAAAGAGCAATGAAGAGACAAATTAAGGGTGAGGGCTGGGCTTAAATGGTATAAGTGTGTAAAGAGGCAGTTGAGAAGTACAACATATTAATTACTAACAAGAGTTTTAGTTGATAAGCACGAATGAACCGTACATGACTTCCACTATAAACAGTGTTTGAAAACTGAGAAATATCATACACGGTTTTTTCAATAAAGACTGTGTATGAAGTTATACAACCGTACACATTTGATATTATTAAACTGTGTACAAATATTTGTGACTTACAGACACGATTAAAAACTTTCAGACCGTGTTTGTATGATGGAGTTTTTTTTTTTTTTGCGCGAGCACCTCCTCCCATTACACACTGTTAATGTGAAAAAATTTCACATCCACATAGAATATACCGTATATAATCACGTTTTTTGTACTAGTGGTATTATATCCAACACTAGAGAAAAGTTTTCTTCTAGTGAGGATAAAGATCCAAAATCCACTAAGATTAAAGTCTACACAAGCAATAATTAAACGAAAAGTTATGAAACACACGTGTCAGTGATATGTCGTAGAAGTTAATAATGTAGATATATAATGATAATATGTTATGTTTTATGAGTGATATGTTATTAGTTGTGTCCCTTGTATAAAGTATCATTGATGTGAATCATCATTTGAATGACTCGAGTCTGTGAAATTCTATAATTAAATGTTATGTTACTCTAAAGAGTTTATAGTCTTTTATTATGTTAAAAGAAACTTTACACAGTAAGAGGTTTCTTAACTAGCTGTAGAGAGACGGAATAGAAATTACATTTTTCTTCTTTTATTTTATTGTTTTCTTAAAAAAAGGCATATAAATGTTTGTTTCCTTTGAAACATTAAACTGTAACTTACAAATTAAACTTTCAACTAACTATATCTATTGTAAATCCCTCCAGCCTTTCACAGAAACCAGTTGGAAAATCGGTACCAGTAAACTAACTATAGCAGAAAGATTATTACAATTAAACTAGAAATGGAACTTAACTTACCAAAGATTATTACAATTAAACTAGAAATGGATTCAATTGCATTTCAATGATACCAGAAAGACCAATTTCCCACTATTTATTTTTTACCTGATTACAAAACATAAGAGGTCCAAATAACAATATTACCCCAACCCAGAACCCTACACTTGTACAGAGCATGAGCATGGCAAAGAGCATGCAGACAATAACCAACTACTAGTATTGAGAGTCAGGAGCAAAAAATGCAATTTTACTGTCATATGCCGATATTTTGGTTCCTATAGAACTATAATTAATAAGAGTCAGTAGAGCCTACCAACTATAAGGGGAGCAAGTTAGATTCATATTGATCACCAAGTATAATTCCATACTTAAACCTCAGTGTTTCAATCGGTAGTCTTCAGATCAGATTTTACAAAATTTATTATAACAGTATCTTTATAGTAAACTTGGCAACAAAATAAGCATTATATAAGAAAATTACCTCAGCTGCCTCAGAGGATGAGGAGAGGTACTGATAGTAATAACGGCGACGAATTCGAATCAGACGGTCTCGATCCAAAACCCAAGGATTGGGTTACTTTAGGAGATCCGGGGGGGGGAAATGAAAATCTTAGGGTTAACGAGAACAGAGCGTTTTAAGCTTCATGCAGTTTACTACCATACGGAAGCTCTTGTAATTAAATAGGTCGCGCGCTACTTGTAGTTAAATCCACTCTGTAAATAAAATTCGCCTCAATTGTAACTCTGTGGGGGTTGGGGGGGGGGGGGTGGGGGATGAGAGGGAACTGAAATTAATTTCCTTGATACATACAAAATTACTTTATTATTGTTTAATTTAGATAAAAAATGAAAGTTCTACCATATTTACTTTTCATAAGTAATTAACTTTTATTTTTTTAATTGTTTAGTTTGAACTTCTAGATGTAATAGGTTATTGTTGCAATTCTTGTTTAAATGGGATTAAAATTATATATAGTAATTCATTTAGGCAATTAATTTAGAAAAAAATAATTGCAGATGAGATTAATGAAATTTACATGATAATTAATGGAAGAACATGTTTATGAATTACTAAATGATTTAGATCAAAATATTATACAGCATAACATTCTTGTTGCATCAATAACTCATATCCATCACTGTTGAACATAGCACATTAACTCTCGTAGTGTGAGTTAATGAAGACCCACAAATATACGTCGTCCGATGGTCGATCGGAACCGTTAAAATTGAAGAGTATCACATTAAAATCATTACAGTGAAGTTTGATAAATTTTTTTGTTCATTTACCTATCCACCAAGCTCACAAAATGTATAAACATCGTAGGGTCACAAACACTTCGCGTTGGATCGAAACTTCGACATAAAGAAAGTTCAGATTTTTTTGGTTGGTATAGTTCAATGTTTTCCCTTGATCATTTAAAAAATAATTTGGAAGTAATTTATTGCGGATCCACCGTCGATCGCTCATGTGAAAATGAACGGTCCGCAATTGTTGGCTCAATTTTAAGAGGCAAATGATGATGAAATTATATGAAATTGACAATTACAAGCATTATTTGATCACATGGTATGTAAAAATGTAGAAAATATTTTTTTAGAAATTTATTCATATTATTTTATGTACAAAAATTTACCAATTTCATCATTTGTTGATATGAGTCGTCTGATGGATGATGAAGAGTGAGGATTACCAATGGATGTCTCCATTATAGGGGTTGTTAGCAAGAGGTCCATTTTGCTGAGGTGACATAATATTTCTGTTTAGATCCGCACTAGATGCAATTATCTGGATCCTTTAATAATCGTGCTAACTCTGATCATACGGTCCCGATCTAACTAAAATTATTATGTTACCTCAGGGGAATAGATTCATGGGTAGGTTTATTGTAAATGTGATACAGAGAACCCCTCTGTAAACTTCTGGGACTTAGGGCGTTTTTCTTTTTGAAAACCAAATCGACTAAACCCTCTCCTCGTAAATTCTTCCCCTCTTTACTCTAAGCAAGAAGAACCCTGATCGTCACCACACTAACTTCCGACCTCTCAACCGGATCCAAATGGAAAAAACCCTCTCCTCTCAACCCTCTCTGTAGACATTGCTGAAACTCCCAAAGCAAATCCTCTCAACCCTATCTCGGAGAAACTTCTATCTTGTCTCTACCACTGCGGCAGCTCAATCGAATAGCAAACCGCATCCATCGGAGAAACTCTCAAGCAAACCGAGCACCCTCTAAGACACACTGGTACGTAGATTTGGTTTAGGGTTTTGTACTTTTGTTCTTTTTGATGTCCGTTAATTTTAAACTTAATTTGGTTTAGGGTTTATTTCTCTATCACTGTTGATGTGTGCTATGGATTGTGTTGTGTATAAACATTAGTTTGGGGCTTACCTGACATGAAAATCCAAAATTTAGGCACTGATTTGATATTTAACCTATTCATCGATATGTAATGCATGGTCACTGTTAATTAACTTGTCAAATGGTCAGACCAAAAGCAAGTGTAACTTTGCTTCCTCCCAATGCTATTTGTCATTTCACAGATTGGAAACTAGAACCATTCAAGTTGTAGTTGAACATTAAGTCCCAACTGGAGACTGATCCAACCAATAGGTATTTATTTTAAATTATTTCTTAGGATTAAGATTTTTTTTTTTTGTTAGGCCGGGGGTGGAAGACCAGCACTGGGCCCATCTGCTGAGAGAACTTAAAAGCCTTCAGGTTTATTGTACCTTTTCAACTGCAATTTTTGTTGTTATATTTGGAGCTAGCAGCTGTAGGAGTGGCTATTGCAGTTTTTAATCAAGTGATAGCGAAATGAAAGAATCTGGTATGACTGACCTTAGGAAAATCTGACTCGACTCTGATCGATTTGTTTTCTCAGGTTTTGGTCTTTACCGGAATCAGATAATGACCTAATTTCAGAGAAAAGAAGCATCAAGAGCTGGAGATTATTACTGGAGATCACTCTACAAAAAAGTCGGTACTAGTCAATTATTGTATGAATCTCCTATTTATAATAGTGTTGAGAATATAAGGGTATTTATGGAATACTGGCCAAAATTGAGAAGGGAAGAAACCTATGAAGATGATTTAAAAGGAGAGATTTAACTGGTAATAAAATTTGATACCTGTATCTGGTACGGCCTCATACCAGACCAAGGGAACATGGCATCAAAATGCAAAATGGAATTAAGCCTGATATCTAATATTGCCATTTATAAGATAAATAAATACAAAAGAAATCTCTATCTGACTGACCTGTCTGGTATTTTTGGCCTTGGGTTTTACAAAAAAAGTTGGTTCTTATTTGGCCAACACTCATGATGTAATTTTATAAGTGATTTATAACACACTGATTTACGGTTTGATTAGTTCACACTTAACAAAATATTAAAAAATGAGTTTCAATTGCACAGCAAGTTGTGAGGTTAGGCCTACTCACCTGGACTGTATTAAATTATCATTTTTTAAATGGGAGTTAATGTAAGACTAGTTTTGCTAAGTTCGTAAAAGCTGCAAAATTTTCTGTTGAATGGGGAAGAATTAATTTAAGTGCACCTGGGTAAAAATAAGGCTAAGGCTTTTATTGTGATCGGCATTAACACAGCCTTTAGTAGCAGGATGAGACGAGACTCAATAAGAGACACTTGGATGCCTCAAGGCTAGATACATTTACGCTTATTGTTTATGGGCTTGTTTATCTTTTTTCGAAAATTACATTACTGTCCCTGAAATTTCGTAAAGGATGACTTATATTTACACACTTGCAAAATGAGAGCTTTCTCACATGGCTGGGTGAAGGTTATTTTCTATGAACAATTTCATACCCCTAGCAAGGTGCACAAATTTTTTTTTTTTCCCAAAATACACTTACAACCCTTTAAAGAGTATAGGTGTGTCTTGCTTTTTCGTCCCTTCTTACTCTTGTAACATATCATAAAGATATATTTGAATTGCATTATAGGTGAAAAGCGTCAATGGCTAGAAGAGGAAGGAATTATTGTTCGATTTATGATTGGTTGCAACTTGCATTGAATAAGTAGTGAGATCTACTGATTGGGGGATAACTTCATGTTAATTTAGGTGCATATTCTTGGAGCATTTTTTTAATTTAATTGATTGGAAATCCTTAAAATTAGCAGCTAAAAATTGTCAGTTTACTGTTTCTATGTAATTTATTGTGATTTAATCCATTGAACAACTCTAGGTGATGACTTGAAATTTTCTGATAATTGACATATAGGCATGTTTGCAACAACTCTGTCGAGGCATAAGAAGAAATCGAGAACCTACAAATTATCATCGGGATATTTATATGATTACAGGAACTTCATACCAGACTAGAACCCTGTAAACTATAGTAATTAGTTATAAATTGGGCTATCATGCCTTCTCATCC
>JAJGRW010000094.1:417848-470604 GCA_025461045.1 Carex parvula | reverse complement strand
ATGCCATTCTGGCTGGTATAGGGGTGTTGGATACGGATCGAATAGTGATAAAATCATATTCGTATCCGTTTTTATTTTTTGGTATTAATACGGATCGGATATTAGACGGATATGTATGGATACGGATTGGATATCCGTAGATATATACATAAATATTTTCAAAATATATATTAAATTATATAGTATATATCTACAATTCGAATACGAATAATGAAAATTTAAAATCATATCCGTATTCATATCCGTACGAATATTCGGATATTAAATATCGATACGGTCGGATATTATCCGATCCGATCCGTGACCCTATGCTGGTACCGGGCGGTCAGTGACATATTCTGTTGATTACAGATTGCTTTCAGAGGCCATATCCTCTGCAATGGAGTACACGTGTAGAAAGTATCAGAGCCTTTCAATGTCCTCGAGATATGGGGCCCAGAACAATTAACAGAGAGTAGTTAGTTTACAATTGCGTAAAGCGTGCAACTAGTTGCAGAGGAACTTGGTGAACATTTTGTTGGATTTTAATTTCCACCGCGGCCGCCGGGGACCCTGGTATAGTGGAGTCCGGATCCCCTAAAGTAACCCAATTTTTGAGTTTAGACGTGTACGGTGCCTATTCGGTGGTAGCGCAGGGGGCCAGTATTATTTGTGGGGTCCAGGTTCTTTAAGATTCGTGTTAGAGCACCTTGAACGGTTTGGATCAAAACTCAAAAATTGGGTTACTGCACTGGATCTGAATTCGGTATAGTGGTATCCCAGAATGATTAATTTGGCACATTAATTTGACCACAGATGCAACCAATCGTACCTCCGTACTCAATAGTTTTGTTTTTAACCACTTTTAGTGAGATCCAAATATGCTACTCTTTTCATAAAAGCAACACCCTGCTATTTCAGAGAGAGAAAGAGAGAACAAAGAGAAAAAGAAAAGGAGAGGGAAAGTGGAAATAAAAGAGAGAGAAAAGAAAAAGAAAACCACGATGCTGTTTCTTTCCAATAATAGCAGCAGATCTGAACACGATTCATAATAACATTTTGGAAAGATAAACTTGTGATATATATATATATGAGGAGGGTTCAAATGCACCATAATTTTTGTGCTCCAATATGCTCCACATCCTTTATTTCTATTTTTAAAGTCCGAACAGTCGATCCGAACCGTTCAACATGATCTTCATAATAAAATATGTTTGGAGACCAAATTTTATATTTTTTAGAATTTTTTTACTATTTGTTTAGCTAGGTACAATATCACTTTATCGGATGGTCCATAATCTCCTTAAAAAAGTGATTTTGTACCTATCTAAAAAAATAGTAAAAAAATTCTAAAATATAAAATTTGATATCCAAGCATATTTTATTATGAAGATCATGTTGAGCGGTTCCGATCGACTGTTTGGACTTTGAAAATGGAGATAAAGGATGTGGAGCATATTGGAGCATATTGGAGCACAAAAATAATGGTGTATTTGAACCCTCCTCTCTCTATATATATATATAAAAGAACTAGGGTGCTCTGGAGTTCACCAAGCTCTTGGTGAACTCAAGTCCAAAACTCATCGGATCGGCTTCAAACGATGAATCCGACCGTTGAAACCCATCTACCTTACGAGTGATGCATCTACATGTAAAAATTTTAAATTTTGAAATTAATTTTGCATAGAGTCAAGTGGTCAAAAAACGTCAAAAAATAAATGCATTAAAATTAATTTATTAACTTTCTAATTTTGACCACTTGACTCTATGCAAAATTCGTTGAACCTAAGCCGTATCATTTTAGGAACGAACCTAAGCCTGCCAACTGGCTTATAGCTAGAGTGGAAAAAATGTTCTGTGCCGTGCCGTGGTTAATACGCTTTGATTTTGGTCTCGTGCTGTGCTGTGCCGTAACCAAATTAATTTTTCACGTGTCGTGCTGTGACCAAAATGTCAATGAATGGTCACGGCACACGAATAGTCATACCACGTGAGTTACGCCGTATCCAAACGTGACTCGCGTGACCATTTGATTATAATTTAGGTTAGTTTATTCAAGATTCACCATATGATCAATATCTAATAGTCCTGATTACACGAATGGTCACGGTACAGGACACGCAAGTCACGGCATGTAACTGACAAGCGTGATGTGTCATTCAGTACCGTAACTATACCGTTCCATACCGTTCAATAACGTCCGCCGTATCATTTTTCCCAATGTACCCATAGCTCATGCGGCGGCATACTATTATTTTAACAAATTTGTCGCATTCACCTTTTGAACTTATCTTATTCGTCCAATGGAGAACAAGTTGGAAAAATCCCTGTCAAATTGTTTTCAAGGGCAGAATCGTACGGCAACTTGCAATATTGTATGCACTGAATCTGATTCCTTTTTTTCTCTTTTTAGACAAAATTAACTTTTTATATCTCTGGAACCACCACTCCGGTCCAATATTACGGACGTCACATGTCTCGGTATTATTGATGTCACAAATTGGGGCCATTCCCAGCTTGTTTCGGCCGACATGTCGCAAAATTATTAATTAATTAGATATGTAAAAAGTGCTCGTCGGAAATGCCAGCTAAACAAATGTCTAGGTTAAGTATAGGCCTTTTAAATGAAGTTGTAAATCGGATATAAATATAAGTCGGAAAATTTACCTAATTTTATTATAAAAAAATGGGATTGATATTTCTGATTATTTGTTAATTAAAAACTTTTGTAAAATTATGTATATTTCTATTTCAGACCCCTCCACTCTTGTTCATCTAATTTTGTCCCTTTTATATTTTGTAAATTTTATTTCTAACACAACACCTCTCATTTCTCTCAGGACTTATAAAGAATAGGTGAGAATGAGAGAGAGGAGAGTGATCAGAACCGAGAGTGCGGTATCATCGGAGCTTGAAGCGTAGATCCGGTCGTCGTTGGAGCACCGCGACGGTCGTAAAAGCAGATCCGGTCATGGAGCGAGAGGGAAGAGATCGGTGCCGATTTGAAGCCGAAAGTGCGGTATTGTCAAAGCGTAGAGCCGTAGAGTCTCTATCTTGATTGAAGTGTGACAGTAAGTAGATTAGATCGTCATCAGAGCTCGGCGGTGGTCAAATAAATAGATCTGATCGTGAAACGAGATAGAGATTAAAATTTTAAGATTAAATATGAATATAAATATTTATTTTATATATATGAAGAGTTAGAATCTAAAGTTTTGTAAATAACTTTTCCTTATCAATATATTTGTTATTAATAATATATTTGTTAGTGATAATTTTAACCACTAACTATTAAAAAAAGAATTAGACAATTATAAAAACAGGTGTGAATTGAATGTCGAAGATAGTATTTCGAGATTCCACTCTATCACCTACTTTATTTTTTTCTTGTTATTTATGAAAATTGCGAGTTTCAAAAATTCGTAGGAAGATCTTTATGAAAAGGAGGGTGAATGAGATTAGTGTTGATGATCACTTGCACCCACGCATACACAAAAATTCTAACACCATTCCGTTAACTGTCCGAAATTTTTATTAATACTCTCGGTCAAAAAAAAAAAATAAACAAAAATTAACAAAATCTCTAGAATTTCAAATTTACTCGACCGCAACATAAAATAGCGGCCCCCATCTAAAGAGCGCCATTTCACGTTGCAGCCCCATTTGGAAACCAAATTTCACCCAAAACTTATAAATTTAATATAATTGTTTAATGATTTTCAAAAATAGAAAGAACAATTAATAACATGTTAGAAAGAATATCAAACAAAATAGATAAAACATCTTATAATTTAAATATACTAGAAGGACTCCGAAATATTTTTCAGGCAAGATTTTTTTCCGGCTGTAAAAAAAATTAAACTATTTCTTGGTGTATTACTGGAAAAAAAATAAAAATGCTTTGGATATGAATTATTGATCCCGATTCAAAAGTCACTTCTGGGTAAATAAAGAAATTATCATGATCCTTGTAGTACATTCAAATTGTAGATACTCCATCTTTTTTTGAATTTTTTTTTATTTGACATGTAGTAATGATGGCAAATTTTTTTCAAATAGATGTAGTATTTTACAATTTGAATATACTAGAAGGACCACAATAATTTTTTTATATACTAGAAGTAACTTTTGAATCGGGATCAATAATTCAGATCCAAAGTATTTTTATTTTTTTCAGTAACATACTAAGAAATAGTTTAATTCTTTTACAACTAGGAAAAATCATGCCTGAAAAATATTTCAGAGTTCTAGTACATCTAAATTATAAAATATTTTATCTATTTTGTTTGATGTTCTTTCTAACATATTCAAATTATTAATTGTTCTTTTTATTTTTGGAAATTATTAAACAATTATATTAAATTAAAAAGTTTTGGCTTAAATTTGGTTTCCATATGGGGCCACAACGTGAAATGGCGGCCCATGGGGTTGCCATTTTACATTGTAGCCTGAGTAAATTTGTGGTTTTTTAGGTTATTTTTTTCTTGACAAGAATATATTTAAAAATTTCGGATTAACCGCGAGCTAGGACATATATCGACTCGAACTTAAAATTGTTCTATAAAATTTTATCTCGATTGCTGAATTAGTCTCTGAGGCCGTTGACAATAAAGTTAGCATTAATATGGTGTTACGGGAGTGGTCATAAAATGCTTTGTTTACTGGCTGTTCTTTAAAGAACAATTTCATATGGAAAGGAGCAAATGTACAATAATCATCAAAATATTGAAAACTTAACAGCCGAAGCACCAAAAAAAACATTACAAACTTTTTCATATATATTGCAATTCGCGGGCTTGCATGCTGTACAAAAGACGAGGTAGAGAATCATGATTGCTTATTTCCTGTCAAACAATAGAAGTATTTGTCTGAAAAAAAAATGTATGGTTCTTTATATAATTTAATTTGGTTATAAATTATAAAACATAATTAGAACTATATATGACACATTTCCTTCAACTACAAGATACATAATGCAATCATAATGAAGAGTCGAAGTCTCGATCTACACCAATTAGAGGGAAGAAAAGAGCAATGAAGAGAGAATGAAGAGACAAATTAAGGTTGAGAGCTGAACTTAAATGGTGTAAGTGTGTGACGAGGCGATTGAGAAGTACAAGATATTAATTACTAACAAGAGTTTTAGTTGATAAGCACGAATGAACCGTACACGACTTCCACTAAAAATAGTGTTTGAAAACAGAGAAATATCATACTCGGTTCTTTCAATAAAGACCATGTATGAAGTTGTACAACCGTACACTGATTTGATATTATTAAACCGGGTACAAATATTTGTGACTTACAAACACGGTTAAAAACTTTCAGACCATGTCTGTATATTGGAGTTTTTTTTTTTGCACGAGCACCTCCTCCCATTACACACTGTTAATGTAAAAAAATTTCACATCCATATAGAATATGCCGTATATGATCGCGTTTTTTGTACTAGTGGTATTAGATCCCAACACTAGACAAAAGTTTTCTTCTAGTGAGGATAAAGATCCAAAATCCACTAAGATTAAAGTCTATACAAGCAATAATTAAACGAAAAGTTATGAAACACACGTGTCAGTGATATGTCTTAGAAGTTAATAATGTAGATATATAATGATAATATGTTATTAGTTGCGTCCCTTGTATAAAGTACCATTGGTATGAATCATCATTTGAATGACTCGAGTCTGTGAAATTCTATAATTAAATGTTATGTTACTCTAAATAATTTCTAGTCTTTTATTATGTTAAAAGAAACTTTACACAGTAAGAGGTTTCTTAACTAGCTGTAGAGAGACGGAATAGAAATTACAGTTTTCTTCTTTTATTTTATTATTTTCTTAGAAAAAGGCATATAAATGTTTGTTTTTGAAACATTAAACTGTAACTTACAAATTAAACTTTCAACTAACTATATCTATTGTAAATCCCTCCAGCCTTTCACAGAAACCAGTTGGAAAATCGGTACCAGTAAACTAACTATAGCAGAAAGATTATTACAATTAAACTAGAAATGGAACTTAACTTACCAAAGAGTCAACTGAACTTACCAAAGATCATTACAATTAAACTAGAAATGGATGCAATTGCATTTCAATGATACCAGAAAGACCAATTTCCCACTATTTTTTTTACCTGATTACAAAACATAAGAGGTCCAAATAACAAAATTACCCCAACCCAGAACCCTACACTTGTACAGAGCATGAGCTCGGCAAAGAGCATGCAGACAATAACCAACTAGTAGTATTGAGAGTCAGGAGCAAAAAATGCAATTTAGGGTGATATGCCGATATTTTGGTTCCTATAGGACCATACTTAATAAGAGTCAGTAGAGCCTACTAACTATAAGGGGAGCAAGTTAGATTCATATTGATCACCAAGTATAGTTCCATACTCAAACCTCAGTGTTTCAACTGGTAATCTTCAGATCAGATTTTACAAAATTTATTATAACAGTATCTTTATAGTAAACTTGGTAACAAAATAAGCATTATATAAGAAAATTACCTCAACTGCCTCAGAGGATGAGGAGAGGTACTGATAGTAATAACGGCGAAAGGCATCAGAGACAAATGCCGAGCTATTCGGCCATACATCAAGGTTTTGATCTGTTACCTATAAAGGTATACGAAAACATTAGAAGTTAAATGACACATCAAGGTTCTCTTTTTTTCATTTGGCCAAAATTATAACATATTTCTTACAGCTTACCATAAATGTAGTAATTAAAACTTGCGGCTTACATGAGCTAATAATTACAAGTAAATCTTTGTACATGAAGTCAAACAGTGTAACATGCATGTTTATCAAATTAAATTACCTGGTATCAGGTGACGGTCTTAAAGCGCCGCAGCTCCTGGGAGAAATCGGGCAAACCAATAGTGTGATGCAGAACCCAGTTCTTACCATAATCGTTCGAGTTGGGCCCACCTACGATGCAATCTTAGTTTAGCTTAATAAACTCCAATTAACTAGTCTCTGGTGGAACCAAAAGATTATTATTTCTCAAGGAAATGAGAAAAAGAAAATGCCAAAACAAAAATTGGATTATTGAAAAACCTCACATCTTACCCACGGATATCCATGAGGTTGGTTGCAACAATCAGAGAAATGCAATCAGGGAACATTTTGGCCATACCAAAATCTGCTACCTAGCTATATACAGAGTTGAATTCCATCAGGGAACATAATACAACTAACCTGATCTAAATGAAACATATATGATTAAACAGAAAAACAAAATACTGATGCAGAAATGATCTGTTGTCTAATTATATTTGTGAGCTGTCCATTTAATCATAAAAACAAACTACTCTAAAGTCATAAAATCTTAGTTCATGTTACCAGGTATTTACCTTCAACTAAAAAGTCATAAAATCCAACTCATGTTACTAAGTATTTACATTCAATATGAGTAAGTATATCCAGTGAATCTAATTCAAGCTTATCAGTCATCTCCTTAATACCAGATTCAAGCTTATTGGTCATGAGAATGACCACAAGCTCAATATCAGTAATAAGTACTCCTCTGAGACAGCGGGGGTAGTATTCTCACAGGGAGGACCTTATCCATTATTTTATTTACACTTTACTATATAGTTTTGTAGAACAGTAATTTATTAAATAGTTATCTTTTTAGAACATAGGTCGTCTAAAACAATTGGTGAGTCCAGTGACTCAACCAAGCTTATATGCCATGCCTTACGTCCTCACTTCTCAATTTTTGCAACCAGGTCCTTTAGTTTTTATTTTGGCAACCGAAATTAGCAACCCATAATACATCTCATTTTCAAATGAAGAGGAAATCAAGGAAAATCAATGAATTTTAGGGGGGGTTTCCAAATAAGTACCAATTCGAGAAGAGATTTTGGCACCTCCGCTGATTTACTTACAAGTCTGTCTCCAAGAAGTGCTGCCAGAGAGTGAGTGAGGTGCGTAGAGTATTGGAAGGAGGGTGCGATGTGAGAGAATGCAGAATCTTGAGAGGTGGTGCGTCGTGAGGACTAGTGATAGAGAGATTGAGGACAGGAGAGAGAAGGGTGAAAATGAGGGTTTAAGTGAGAGGCAAATGTGGATCCATATCCTCCCCGGTACCGTAAAAGATTCCCTTCACTCTACGGTTTAAGATTAACTCCCAGCCTGTTTGAGATTCCGGCTGACAGAGGGGCAGTATTATTGGGCTTTGAGATTCGTGCTAAGTTAAAAAGACCGGTCCAGATCAAGTAAATGTAAAAGATTCTCTATTACGGTGCCGGAGGTGATGTGAATTCAATTTGGTAGGCCGCCTAAATTTCTCTAGGTGAGATCTGGGGGGAAAATGAGTTCGTATCCTCTGCATTAACTCAAAAGATAATTTTTTGAGTTAATGAATATTAACCATTCGATCTGTTTTTAGATTCGTGTGAACTAGATCCGAACTAATATTGAAAGACTCCTATTTTATATACTTAAATCGGATTGGCTCCGTTTAAAATCAAAAGGCTGAGATTTATTAACTCAAAAGATTCTCTTTTTGAGTTAATGCAGAGGATATGCGTTCCAGGAAAATTGGATGCGATTTGGGGGAATTCGGATCAGTGAAGTAACTCAATTTTTGGGTTTTGGATCGAGACCATCCAATTCGAACTGCGAAAATCCATTTCCGAAGTGGGCGCACACATCCCGACGACGAATTCGAATTCCGAGACGATTTTGAGCGACGGATTCGAATCGGACGGTCTCGATTCAAAACCCAAGGATTGGGTTACTTTAGGGGATCCGGAGGGAAGAAAATCTTAGGGTTAAAGAGAACAGAGCGTTTAAGCTTCATGCAGTTACTACCCATACGGAAGCTCTTGTAATTAAATAGGACGCGCGCTACTTGTAGTTAAATCCACTCTGTAAATAAAAACTCGCCTCAATTGTAACTCTGTGGGGGAGGGGGGGATGAGAGAGAATTGAAATTATTTCCTAGATACATACAAAATTACTTTATTATTGTTTAATTTAGATAAAAAATGGAAGTTCTACCGTATTTACTATTCATAAATAATTAAATTTTATTTTTTTAATTGTTTAGTTTGAACTTCTAGATGTAATAGGTTATTCTTGCGATTCTTGTTTAAATGGGATTGAAATTATATATAGTAATTCATTTAGGCAATTAATTTAGAAAAAAATAATTGCTGATGAGATTAATGAAGTTTACATGATAAATTAATGGAAGAACATGTTTATGAATTACTAAATGATCATTTAGACCAAAAATTTATACAACATAAGGTTCTTGTTGCATCAATAGCTCATATCCATCATTGTTGAACATAGCACATGAACTTTCATAGTGTGAGTTAATGAAGACCCACAAGTATGTGTCGTCCAATGGTCGATCGGAACCGTTAAAATTGAAGAGTATCACATTAAAATCATTACAGTGAAGTTTGATGAAATTTTATGTTCATTTACCTAACCATCGAGCTCACGAAATATACAAACATCGTAGGATCACAAACACTTCGCGTTGGATTGAAACTTCGACATAAAAAAGTTCAGATTTTTTTGGTTGGTATAGTTCAATGTTTTCCCTTGATCATTTAAAAAGTAATTTGGAAGTAATTTATTGCGGATTGACGTCGATCGCTCAAGTAAAAATGAACGGTCCGCAATTGTTGGCTCAATTTTAAGAGACAAATAATGATGAAATTATATGAAATTGACAATTACAAGCATTATTTGATCACATAGTATGTAAAAATGTAGTAAATATTTTTTACAAATTTATTCATATTATTTTTCTGTACAAAAATTTACCAATTTCATCATTTGTTGATATGAGTCGTCTGATGGGTGATGAGGAGTGAGGATTACCAATGGATGTTATGAAATAGTATTTATTCTCCTCCTCCTCTAATTAGGCCTTAATTTCAATTGGACAGAATCTCTCTCGTTTTCTCTTTTCACATTTGGGCTTAAGCAATTATGGAATAATGGGGAACTGACAAGCAGACAAGGTACGGGCCGGGTGGCGGGCACAAGAATTCGCATCCTCTGAGATCTCAAACTTTGAGTGTTTTCCTGAAAATTCTCAACCGTTAAATACGTTCTGCACGAATCTCAAAGCAAAAAATACTGACCCTGCGCAGGCACCATACACGTCAATCACGCAAAAATTGAGATATCTCAGAGGATACGCACTCGGGGACAAGAGGGTATGCTTCCTGATATCCTCTGAAGTAACATAATATTTTAGATTAGATCGAACCGTTCAATCAGAATTCGATCAACATGCCTTTAATATTCGTGCAGATTCCAATCGGATTGTTCGGATCTAAACAGAAATATTACGTTCTCTTAGACGTTATGAATTCGTGTTTCCTTCCGAGTAAGTATCATGTGAGATATCTCGTATTTTGCGCGACCGACGTATCCGGGAGTTCGGATCTCCTAAAGTAACTCAATTTTTAGTTTAGATCTGGACCGTTCAGATTAAAGGGGCCATGTGCGCTCCACCTCATGCTGGATTGGCCCGGATCTGGATTTAAACTAAACTTAAAAATTGGATTACTTTAGCGGATCCGGACCCGTGTCCGGTGCCTATTCGGAGATAGCGTGGGCAATATTATTCGAGCTTTGAGATTCGTGCATAACATATTTGAACGGTTGAGATTTTCTAATAAATCACGCAAAATATGATATATCTCAAAGGATGCAAATTTCTTATGGAGGAGGGTTCAAATGCATCATGATTTTGTGCTCCAATAAGCTCTACATCATTTATCTCCGTTTTCACAGTCCGAATAGTCAATCCGAACTGCTCAATATGATCTTCATAATAAAATATTTTTGGAGACCAAATTTTATATTTTTTAGAATTTTTTACTATTTTATTATATAGGTACAATATCACTTTTTCGGATGGTCCAGAATCTCCAAAACAGTGATTTTGTATCTATTTAAAAAATAGTAAAAAAATTCTAAAAATACAAATTTTGGTCCAAAAATATTTTATTATAAAGATTATGTTGAGCGGTTCGGATCGATTGTTCGGACATTGAAAACGGAAATAAAAGATGTGGAGCATATTGAAGTACAAAATCATAGGAGTAGAACTAGGGTGTGATGTGCTCACCAAGCCATTTGGTGAGCACACCTCCAAAAACCGCATTTTCAAAGTTCAAATAGTCGATTCGAACCTTCCAACGTGTTATTCATATTAAAATGTGCTTGGAGACCAAATTTTACATTTTTTGGAAATTTTTTACTATTTTTTCAGAATTTTTGAAAATCAGTGTTTTTTTTATTTTTTTTTTATTTAATGAAAAGTGATGATTTTCAAAAATTCTGAAAAAATAGTAAAAAATTTCCAAAAAATGTAAAATTTGGTCTCCAAGCACATTTTAATATGAAGAACACGTTGGAAGGTTCGAATCGACTATTTGAACTTTAAAAATGCGGTTTTTGGAGGTGTGCTCACCAAATGGCTTGGTGAGCACATCACACCCTAGTTCTACTCAAATCATAGTGCTTCTCTAGGTGGGATATGACGTGGCAAAGTCAAAGAATAATGATGTGACGGGTCAAATTGTAACGTCTCTTTGGAAAAAAAATTTAATGTAGTAATTTATTTCAATATTAACAGCTACCAACAAATAAAATAAAACATGTATAAAAAATCTTATTTTATTTAACTACAAAATATTATTCCAAAAGTACTATTTCTTGTGAAGTCAAGAGGAGGGAGATTAGATGGACCTGCCTCTCCTCCCGGCTCTCGCCTTCCTCCTCACTCTACCGTTGTTTGTGAAATTTTTTGAGGCAAGTATTAATTTTTTTTTAAGAGAATTAAACTTTTGAGATCTTGCGTGTTCTCTCTTTTCAACCATAGTAACAATATCTGCTAATAAAACATTTTTGGTGTTTTCGAAGGAATGGCGAATTATTCAGTTGATCGAATTTTTACTTAATTATTCACGAATATTACGAATTATTCGTGAATAAAACACGAAAAAACATGATTTTTTTGTTTTTTTTTTATCTTTTTTGGATTTTTTTGCTTCCTTATAAGACCGAATTATTTTTAAATTATATCCGAATTAATCTCTAATCACGAACTTCTGACTCTACTGAACCCCACCTGAATAATTCATTTGTCACTGTGTTTTCAACTATTTTGGACTTTTACGGTTAAAATTTTGTGTTTTCTTTTCTACATAGAATTATGTATCAACAGTAAATCATTATTACGTAGAGTGATAGGTAGTGTATTGATTATACCAGACCGGGTCGACCCGGACCGACCAAACCCGGGACCCGGACCCGACCTTGAACCCGACCCGAACCGTCCTAAAGGGTTGGGTCGGGTTTGAAACGGGTCAGATGCGGTTTTCTGGGCAAAACCCGACCATACCCCAACCGTTTCAACCCGCCTACCCGAACCCGACCCGGACCGACCAAAATCTGACCCGGCCCGCCCGAACCCGAACCAAAACCGGCCTAACCCTGGTTAACCCGACCTTAACCCGCCTAAAACCCGACCCTAACCCGACCTAACCCCCCCAAACCCGGCGGGACCCGTCCCACCCCGGCCAACCCGACCTCCCCGAAAAAATTCAAATTTTTTTAAACAAAAATATATTGAATTCAAATAAAAAAAAAAAAAAACTGAAAAAAAAAACAGAAAACATCTCTGCCTCTCTGGAAACAGAAAAAAAAAAAAACAGAAACAGAAAAAGAAAAAGAAAAAGAAAAAAAAAAAAAAACCGAACCGGACCTACCCGAACCTGACCGACCCCCGACCCGACCTAACCCGCCCCGACCTAACCCCGCCGGATTTAGGCCGGGTAAGGGTCTGCCAACTCAGACCCCAACCCGACCCCCCCTACCCGACTCAACCCGTTGATCCGGGCTAACCCGTGCCCGAGTCAACCCGGGGACCGGTCGGGTTTGGACCGGACCGACCCGACCCGGACCCTTTTCAATACTCTAGTGATAGGTGTTCCAGATACAATGCTTAGGGTGCAATGTCGTTGCATATCAGACAATTTAGTTATGTCGAGATTTGTGCAATTTTATTGAAGTCCTTCAAAAGGTTCTATAGGATATAGGAATTAGACATGTAAGCATTTTTAAAGTATAATCTTTTTTTGGCCTCTCTTTGGTAATTGTCTTTTCGATCTCTTGTGTTATACTGGGGCTTCATTTTTAAGTGTTATCCACGTCATCATACCTTCAAAAGTTCAAATAAATATTTGCAAGTTCAATAAACAAGAATTGTAAAGGATAAAACTTTACGCTATGTTGCATTGATGCGGGCATTGTATCGGATACAATAAGGATACTGCGATCGATATAACAATTTTCAACATGATATGGCGATACAGGTACGGATATCGATACGGTCAGAATTGGTTGCATTAAGCTCACTGGATACTGTATCATAAAACCAAAAGAGTTAGTCATTTTGTAGCAAATCTATAATTTTATTTGTCGTTTTTAATTTGTGCAAGTAACCTGGAACATTTCGTTTAAACATGGGTTAGGTCTAGATACACTCACACTGTCACACAACTGCCAAGTTACAATGTATAATATTGGCACCTTGTTTTTTTGTAAATTATAAATGGCAACAGAATAGCAATCAAATTTTAAAGAGGGTAAGAATTAATATCAAGAGCAGCTCCGAGAAAATAATCCAAAGTCAATATAACGCAAACAAAAGGCGCGGGAGGGAGGGAAACGAAAACATTTTGAACATCAGCACAAAAGGGAATCTTATTTCATACCTTCATCCTATCTCCATTTCCCATGTTTTATTGGTTCTGTCCATTTTTTACTCTTGTGTAGGGGATTGCAGTAATATCCTTTAAGACTCACTCCATTACTTCATTAAATAATGAAGATGTAAGAAACACTGAACTGTAACAACGGCATGAAATCCACCCAGTAAGAATGGATGTCTCCGGTTCGAATGAACGGAGAAAAGCAAAAACGCCTTTTTATAAGTCCTAAGTAACCTTCTCTTGCCTCCCAAATTCCCAAATTTTTCTCGATTCACTCGTTCTCCCTCGTCCTCTCAATTCAACCAGACATGGCAGTTGTAAGTAGCGAGACTAGCAAGGCTGCTGAGGCAAGCACGGGAACACCCTTGGATCGCACCAAAATCAAAACGAAGTCCCCATCGGTGAAAAAGCGGAACAAAGAACCGGGTGTGCGGGTGGTTGGAGGTCGCATCTACGACCCCCAAAATGGCAAGACTTGCCATCAGGTAGCAAATCTAGCTTTCTGGTCTGGTTTATCAACAGTGTCACCTCAAATTCTTTTGATATTTTAACTAGCATCTAACGTAATTTGAAATTATCCCATCAATTGAAGACCTGAGAAAACAGTTTTTTTTTTTTTTTTTGAAGTTTTCTGCGTCAATGGACTCACAGAACCTTCTGTTTTCGTTGGAGAGCTTGAATTTTTTTAGATTAGTATCGTGAAGGTTTTGTAACAAAAATAATGGTGCTGATTTGATCTAAATTTGGGCCCAGTTTGATTATAAACCATGTACTAGTTCTATATGAATCTGTGCTTCAGATTGTTGGTTTCTCTTAAAAATGTGGGATGAGTTGCAACTACCTGTCACGTGAATTGGCATGCAACCTGCACTATTAGAAATTTGATTTTCTACTGAAGATACTTCAGAATTTTAATTTTAATGCAGAATGCCTGGTAAAAAAAATTGAAAATTGGTTAACTCCACAGTTACAATAATAGGAACATTTTTTTCCTTTGCAGTGTCGGCAGAAAACTATGGATTTCATGGTTGCATGCTCACAAATGAAGAAAGATAAACTCTGCACGATTAAATTCTGTCATAAATGTCTCTTCAATAGGTAGATATCATCATTGAAATCGCTAATTTAATGCATGTTTGCTCAGTCTAATTTAATATTATTTTTTGTGATGGGTCAGATACGGCGAGAAAGCAGAAGAAATGGCCAAGTTGAACAATTGGATGTGTCCAAAATGCCGTGACATTTGCAACTGTAGCTTTTGCATGTCAGTTGTTATACCCGAATGACATTCAAACTAACACAATTTCCTACTTTTTAAATAATAATATGATTCTTATTACTGTGCTGTTAAGCAATTATCAATATTTCTCATCTACAAAGTTCATGAAAAATGATTTAGAGGTGTCAATGTACATAACGGATTCTCTTATTGTAGGAAGAAGAAGGGGCACCTTCCAACTGGTATAATGATACACACAGCAAAGGCTACTGGCTATTCTTCTGTTTCTGAGTTGCTAGACAAAAGGGGCTGTGACTTTATAAAAGCAAGCCCAAAGGTTTTCTTCAGTTCCAAATTACTCAAAAAAAATACTTTATTTTTTCCTGGAGAAAGTATTTATTATGTACTGGTTGAATTCAAAGGTTGCTACCCCTAAAAAGAGGAAGCATGATGAAGATAAAGAGAACAAAGGTGAAGAGTCAAAAGTCAAGAAACAACTCTTCAAAAAGCCCAGAAAGGAAGGCCGGAGTAATAACTCTGATAAACAAGATCCTACAAATGATGTAGAAATGAAAGAAAATGTTGAAGAAATAAGCAACAATCCTATCAGTAAAGAGAAAATTGCAAAGCTTAAGCCATATTTGAGGAAGCAGAACGAGGCAGATGTTGCCACGAAGCGGCTAAAGGAGCTTGAGGAGGAGATCAGCACACTTCCTTGTGGTACCCACTTGTCAGAGATCATGGGTTTTGAGATGGACCCAGAGAATATTGGGCTAGCTTTGCAGTTCTTGGAGTTCCGCAGTACTTTTTCAAAGGTTGTGAGAGTTGAAGATATGAGTGCTTTCCTAATAGTGGACTTCTTTTACATAGCTAACTTGTACCCTTAATTTCTATTTTGTAGGTTTTTAATATAAAAAAGGGGCAACCTGAATGCATACTTCAAGAAATTGCAAAAGGTCGTGTAGGCCGTCGTGGTCTTTCCTCTGCAAGCATACAACTTCAAATTAATCTTCTCTCCACAATCCAAACTGACAGAGGAGAACGGTTTGTATAATCTAACAATGCAAATATGTAGAATTCTTGCATTAATTGCATCTAACGATAATTTTTATATATGTTTTCGGTAGATCTGTTTCTGGATCAGCAAAGAAGGGAGATGCGTGGTTGAAATATCTGCAAAACTTCATTTCTGAGTCAGAATATTACCTTAAGGGCCTACCAGAAGATTCCCTAACTAATGGCATTTTGGGATATGACAATCTAACTTCCTACTGGAAATTGCGCATTTTGAATTTTCTATGTGATGAGTCCCTCTTGACTGAGTAAGTTGGACACATATCTCTCTTTGTTTTGTACCAGTACGTCAGAGTACTGTATGGTCAATTAACTTATACTTCTGTTTTTAGGAAAGTGAGATGTTTTATAGACAGTAAAATTATAAAGTCAAAGGAAGACATGAAGATTAATAGCGATAAGTTTCTGGCTGCCAAAAGAAAGGTATGTCGAATTGTTCTTTTCTAAATCACAGCAATCTGGGGGCGGAGCTAGAAAATGATTTGCAGTGCAATGTTTATGGTGGGGCATAGTCTTACAATTATTTTGGATTCAGTTTTGCATTTGTCTTTTCAATACCAAAAGTAAGGCAGATAGTTGTTTTTTCTTGAGTGGAGGGGTGGGGCCAGGCGCTGCACCCTACTGTCCACGATTTGCTTCACATATGATAACAATCTTGGCAGGTGTATCAGTTTGTGTTTGCAAAACTATTAAGAAACCTTCTATTTGTGTGGATTTGAGAATGTCAATTTTGGCAAACCTCACACTTTACATTCGACACTTGATGCATTGTACTTAATTATTGAAAACGGCCAAAGAAATTTAGAAGCACAGAACAACAACAAAACAAACAAAGTTATTATGAGATTAACTGGAGATTGAATCACATCCTCAATAAGCCTTCTGCAACGGATCTTGGTATCAACCTGGTTGTACCAGTTAACCTAAGTGCATAAAGAAACTGTAATTAAATGTCATCGGGTATTGAAAAATTGATGGTGTAATTACAATGTAGTAAATTTCTATTCAGTGCCAGGGTCACTGATTAGGAACAATACAGATTTCTAGCTTTTCTGTATATCAAAAATCTTGTGGTCATTTTCTCAGATTAGGTATGGACAAAAGGCTTAATTGAGACTTTACCTAAGTATCAAGTTCTGGATCAAAAAGAAAAACAAAACCAAACCAAGCGAAACCAAAATAACAACCTTTGATATGCAAATGAGCTCTCAATGGTATATCTTGATATTGAATTTTACCAAATGGCTAAGATATGAATTGCCTAAGTTTGCCAGATTAACAGGTACTTTTGGCATTATAAATAAAAGAAAATCTGAATCAAAGAGACAAGTCCACCACATGAATGCTTTATTTTACAGTGTGGATATAGATAAATAGGGATGTTTGAAGGTTGAAACTTTTTATGCGGCAAAGAAAACTACAATATGCATCAATGCATGAATCACCTTAAACTGTTCTTGTTTTATTCAAAGTGAACCACATAGCTGAAGTTGTAAAAGTCTATGTTAAAGGTGATTTCCATGCAGGAGAAGGAGATTAAAGAAAAGTTGAAGAATGATATGGCGAAGGCTATTCTGTCAGAGAGAGATGATGCTGCTCTAACTATTGAAGAGCATGCTAATATGGTCTCAAAAATTAAAGAAGAGACAGAGAAAGCTCATGCTGAGCTCATGGAAACAATGGATTCTTTGTCTCTCAGTATGTCTTATGGTCTATTATTTGTTTAATATGCTTAATTTTACTCTATCTATGTGGTACACTACGTTGATGTGCTGACATAAATGCTTTTCTTTTTCATAAACTTTGGATGGTGAAATAATAGAAAAACAAAGATGTGCGTTTGGAACAGAGCCTCTAATTTTGGAAGGTGAGGGACGTGTCTACTGGAAGCTCGATGGCTATTTGAATGGCTCTATAATCTTGCTCCAAGGTTAATTGCACAGTTTGTTTAATATCCACTATCAAAAAAAAAAAAAACCAACGTCTCTGATGTGATGAAAATTTGATGTTATTTCATGTTTACGCTATTTTCGTAAAAATATTTGAAAATATTAAAAGCTCATAAAAAGAGAGGGTCTTAAAGTGAGAGACCGAATGCTGCAATATATATCCACACAGAGAAGTGCTATAGGTATTAATTTAAAGGTATCATTTTGTTATCAAAGTTTTAGACTCTTATTATCAAACATTAAAAACTGTAGACGTAAGAATTGGAGAGGCATTTGAACCCTAAAAAAAAAAAATGGAACGTCCCGCAACAGAGGTTTGCGCAACTACTACATCAATATTTTCTTCTTTGGTTGGGAAGAATTATTCCTCTTTGTTTGTCAGTTAATTATTTTTTAGTTTAGTAGCACCCTATATTGATAATACAATTATCAACAATTTCCTTTTATGTTCCGCATCTAGTTATAAATGGTTAATATTGGTTCTGTATATATTTTTATTACAGATATGGATAGTTGGCACCAGGTTGAAAATGGTGACAAGTGGTATACTTTTTCAGATGATGATGAGAAAATAATTGAACAACATATTTCTTCTGTGAGGTAAAATAACCAAAAATCCTGCGAGTTCTTTTCTGCTTGTATGTGTATCTATTGGTATGTTTTCATTATTACTAATGGGGCTTACAGCCATGATCTTGGTGAATAAGGTGTTTACCCTTGAGGTCGTTGGGGATCACAATGATCACCTGCTTATTTGTGTGTTACAGCACTGAGAAATACCTGCTGGGCTGTCACTAGTCAATACTAAGTGTTTTGCAATTATACCATCAACCGTGTGACCTTGAGTTGTTGCATTTCAAGACAAACCAATAAGTTTTCGATCTTATTGCATCCCTGATGCTATTAATAGGAAATGGCAACATATCTTGAAGAAAGCTCTAAGGCCACTTCGAAAAGAGAAGAAAAACACCTCAAATCAAGTCCATGAGGAGGCTGGTCTCCATTAGTTTCTCTCCCTGTTATGTTTAGCAGCATGAGGTACTCTTGTATTCCTTTATTTTGTTTTGCAAATATATCATTTAATTGCATTATGATTCCTAATTCTCAATTAAAGGCCTTTTTTTCATTCTTTTTGTCCCTTTGTAGGTTTTGTGAAAGTTGGTTTGATACTGGGTGCAAGTTGCTTGAAGAGTCAGAAGAAAGTTGTCTTTCTTTTTGATAGTCCAATTAATGATTTACAATTGTTACATTTAGTTCAGAAAGGTAATTATCTGTCTGTTATTTGTCTTTGATTAGAAAGATAAGCTTTGGTAACTTATAGAGGCATTTGGCCCATTCCTTTTGTGACTCAACGATGCAATTTTTCTTCTAAGTTTATTGGGCCTTTTTAGACAGCCCATAGACAGTTGGGTTTTAAGTTTTACACGAGATGGCAATTTCAACTCAAAAGTTGAGTTTATCAATATTACATGTACGTCGAATGGGATTATGGGACCAAGACACCATTTCGTCTTTGTTCATCCTTACATTCCATATAACCGAGATTGTGCATTATTTTGCTTAAAATACTCTTAAAAAATTCAATGTCAACTCTCTTGCTTTTGAACAACGAATGCCTAACATGCAATTTTCTTTGTTAAAGGGACCGCTATCATCGATTAAAGAAAATTTATATAATATGTTAGTGCTATGAATTGGAATCCATAATATAAGCAACATTCATTTCTTGGCATTGTTCGGTATGAAAGTATCTAGCCAAATTAGTGGGTTTGTTCATTTGTTTTCAATGGGTCTGCGTTCTTTTGCAGCTGAATGCATTCTGTAAACTGTCCATCACCTTAGCCTAATAAACCTTCCTGCCTACCGATATTTCTATTAATACCTCCGAAAAATAAAATTATCAAATCTGCCCTTGATTCAAAATTTTTATTAAAAATGCCCTAACCGCCCCACTGGGGGGCGGTCCACTATTTATAGCAGACCGCCCCCCCGTAGGGCAGTTCACTATTTTTTTTTTTCTGTTAGAGAGACAATATGAATATCAAGATGCTGAATTGAACGCTAAAAATTCTGATTTTTTTTTAAATATTTGTTAGATTACTTCTTTTAAGCATATTTATACTAAAATACGCTAAATTACTTGAAATTATGTTATATTACGTTGAATTACACTAAATTACTTTCAATTACGCTAAATAACAATAACTTCGCTAATTATGCTGAAATACGGTAAATTATGCTAAATTACGCAAAATTACGCTAAAGTAGACCGATTCTGTGCCATCTTTCATGAATCATAAAAAATAGTAAAAAATTCCAAAAATAGTAAAAATTGGTATTCTACAAGTTCATTATGTAACTAATTTACTGAGCTACTTAGATTGAATAATAGAAATGAAAATCTTAATCGGAAACTTCAACTCAAGTTTTGAGACTCTTCACTTAGTTTTTTGGCAATTCTGAATTTTGAAATCCGTCGTAGCGGGCACGGACGCATGCGTCTTTTCGCAAGCTTTCCGAAAAGTGATCATTTGCTGAAATCGGACGCTCGAGCGCCGTTTTATGGCCGTTTGAAGTTTCGTCGTCGTTTTTCGCCTTTTCAGTGAAGATATCGTCCCTATTCATATGTAATTTAGCGTAATTTAGCTAATTTAACGTAATTTAGTGTTATTCAGCGTAATTTAACATAATTTCAAGTAATTTAGCGTATTTTAGTATAAATATGATAATTATACATCAAAAGAAGTAATCTAACAAAAAACCCAGCTAACGTGGGTATATTTATTAATAAAAATGTCGGAAACTAGGATTTAGAAATTAGAGTTTAGGATTTAGGGTTTCTTTTAAAAATATCACTAATTTTATAAATATGTTATGTGAAAATTGTAAATCATTTAATGTACGGTAATTTTTAGGGTTTAGGGTTTTAGAAATTGTTGAAAATAAGAGTTTAGGGTTTAGAGTTTAGCGTAATTTAAAGTAATTTAGTGTAATACAACGTAATTTAACATAATTTCAAGTAATAGCGTATTTTAGTATAAATATGCTTAAAAGAAGTAATCTAACAAATATTTAAAAAAAAAATCCGAATTTTTAGCGTTACAATTCAGTATCTTGATATTCATATTGTCTCTAAAAAAAAAAAAAAAAAGAATAGTGGACCGCCCTCCAGTGGGGCGGTTAGGGCATTTTTAATAAATTTTTTGAATCGAGAGCAGATTTGATAATTTTTATTTTTTCGGGGGTTAATAAAAATATCGGTCCTGCCTATGTGGTATTATTATTTTTATTAAAAAAAATCGGAAAAATAGCGAAGCTGCCAGCATACATTAATAATATGTGGCAATGTGGCATTCATTTTACGATTTTTCCAAAAAGAATATATTCTTCTTTGGATATACAAGGTCTACTTTGGATATTCTACTAAAAAAAAAATGTACCCAGCAAATAATGAATTCTTTTTTAATTTCGTTCACACAAAATATTAAATCCTTTACTCCATTTAATTTTCTTATAATACTTTTATATAGAGATTTGCTATTTTTAAAATCCTTTGTACATCATCTAGCTATATCTCTTATAAACTTGTACTGTAGAGTGTAGACTACCAAAAGATGGGACCAAGACACCATTTCGTCTTTGTTCATTTCTAACAGTCCATTAACCCTCATTGTACATTGTTTTTGACAAAGTCTCATTGTACATTGTTATGTTTAAAATACCCTCCTAACAGCGCGCTTTAAATTTAAAAAATCAAACATGGTTTTTTCTTTGTTAAGGGACCGCACTATCATCGATTAAAGAAAATTTATAAACATTATCTTAGTGCCTTGAATGGGAATCCATAATATAAGCAACATTCATTTCTAGGCTTTTTTTCGGTATGGAAGTATTAAGTATCTAGCCAAATTCTTGGCTTTGTTCATTTCTATTAATTATCTTTTCCCTCTTTTCAATGGGGCTGCTTTCATTTTGCAGCTTAATGTATTCTATAAATTCTTCATAAATTTTTTCATTAATAAAAAACAGCGAAGACTGGGGCTGCGTTCATTTTTGGGTATCATTTTATCCTTCATGCCTATTTCGTATTATTATTATTTTTCTTCCAAAAATACAGCAAAGCAACCGGCACACATTATTAATATTTTGCATTCATTTTACGATTTTTTCAAAAGATATATTTTACTTTGAATATACAAGGTCTACTTTGGATATTCTGCTTTGAATATACATGGTCTACGTTGGATATTCTACTTCTAATATACAAGGTCTACTTACCCAGCAAATAATGAATTATTCTTGAATTTTTTTGCACACAAAATGTTAAATCCTTTACTCCATGTAATTTTCTTATAACACGCTTATATAAGTTTGCTCTTAGTAAAATCCAGGTTCTAAATAGCGATTATAGCGGGGAGAAAAAAAAGCTATTGCGAATAACTTAGCTATAGCAGAAGCTATCATACATAGGATTTTTTCTTTTCAAAATTTATATTCTATATTTCTACTAATTATTAACATGATCAATATTAGAGAATTGGGGTAACAATCAAATGATAACTAATCTAAGTCTATACTTTTTTTAGTCATGCAAATAAGAAGAAAAAAAAAGAATCTACAAGATAACATTATTTAATAGTTCATACTTGATAGTATTACAGATTATAATAGACAAAGAGCAATTAATTTTACAGTGAAATGAAGTAAGTATACTTATTTGGACATTTTATATATTATAATAATTAAAATTAGCTTTCAATTGAAACGAACGGCAATAATTTTACAAGTGAATACTAGATAAAGAGCAAGCAAAAGAAAGAATTAATATTTGAATATTTTCTGATATAGAATAAGAGACTAAATCACAAATAGAAACATAAGCGCATAGTTTGGTTTATAATACTTATCATAGCAGACCATGTAGCATCATAAATAAGAACAAAAGTCCATGTAAATCGCAAAAAAAAGCTCATGTAGCATAGCGGTAATAGCGGTCGTAGCTAATTAGCGCACTTTTATCTCATAGCTTAGCTTTTATGGTCCGAAAAAACTATAGCGCTGCTATAACTAGCTATTTAGAACACTGGTAAAATCCTTTGTACATAATCTATATCTCTTATAACATTATATAGTAAACCAAAAGAACTTATTTTTATCATTCTCAGATAATTATGTGTTAAATTTACAACATAACAAAGGCAATATTTCTGTCCGCTTGTTTTATGAAGAAATATTCTTTCTGGAATAGTACCAGAATTACAAGGACACTGTAGCGACCAAAATTAATTAGCAGTGACACTGGTACGTACCAGCTATACCTTCAACAGTAGAACAGCATATGCATTACTTGGAGCCAAAAGAACTAAGCACTATTTAGTTTTGTATTAATTGTGTGCTTTTGTGGAAGAACATTTTTTTTTATATTTTTCACCGCCAGACAAACCCAAAATTTTTAAAAATATCCTCATAAAAAAAAACCAAAAGACCACTTATTTCTCAGAATTTCAGAATTACCAGGACTGCAATTTCACTTTGCAGATCCATTCTTGGGGTCCGCAATGTGAAATGGCAGATCCATTATGGGGGGGCCTCAACGTGAAATGGAGGTCCCATTCTTGGGGTCCGCAATGTGAAATTGTGGCCCGGTAATTCTAAGAAATCAGTGGTCTTTTGGTTTATTTTTTTTTATGAGGGTAATTTTAAAATTTTCGGCAGACAAACACTATAGTAATCTATACTATCGCTTATAATTTTTCTTTTATTTTAACTGTTATGCTTCTTGAAACTGTTCTGAAGGTACGATTCAGGATCGTGCCTTATGATCATCATGCGCTTGAAACAGAGCCGGAGTTGTTGCACGTGATAGTTGTCAATGGAGTGTATAAGATCCATTAAGAATTCAAACGATACAAACACTAATTTTAATGCAATATGAGGTACAATGTAACATCCAAATGGTAATCCCTACCCATTCTCTTAAACGTTACAGATAAAGTTCTCATGTTGTTAATTTGTTATCAAGCATTAAACTAATTTTAGTCCCGCAAAAGCAATGTAAACAACACAAATATAATAGTTATATTAAGCTATTCATTAATAATATGACCTGAAAATGATTTAAACATAGTTAGGCAAACTAATATCAACTAATTTTATTTACCAGAATAGAACTTCAATAGCTTGATGCCATCTTTTAGTCAGATGCTGTATGATGTTTTTCTAGTTCCTTCTGTGGATCCAAATCCAATAAGTTAGTACTGGGTGCCTTTTCAAGATCAAATCCAACTCTATTGTCCTAGATTTGGATCAAATTGTCGAATTGCAAACGGGCATCCATCAACAAAGCTCTAAATGCAGTAGTAGCTGAAATCATTGATTTTAATCTGAAATTTTGGGGTATCAAGCCAGCGACACATAAAATGGAGTACTCCAATTTATATATCTGATAAGAGGGTATTAATACTCACAATCCTAGTAAATCTAACCTGAAAATTCTTCTTCTGCAATAAGGTTTATGAGGTGAAATTGTTATAATGCTGTATGTAAATGTGGTTCATGGTCATCTCAAATACAAGAGTCTACAACTGCTGCTTTGTCTGGTATATCTTACTTTCTTTAGCATATATGGCCTAATAAATCTTACATTATGGTAACTTGTTCTAACATACGATGGTCGTATGGATACCTAAAATGGTCAACGGTAATATCCATTTATAGTTCAATACTAAACCATTAAGAATAAAATAAACAAGAATTTTATTTTATTTTGTCTTGCCATCAATGCTTGCTTGTGGTTCAACATGACCCAGAAGTAGTTAAGATTTTATTTTTGTACAATATGCAAATCCTTTTGATTCCAATACCCTTTTGTTTTTGTTTCTGTTTTTTATTTTTTGGGAGCACAAGCCCTTAGACATAGTATAAGTAGATTAACACATTTTTGAAGAAGTACAAGCAGATGTAGTACATGAGGCCAATTAAATAGTTAAACTACAGTAAAGAAGACTTTAGGTGATTATGTCAATGCAAAAACAAAAGATTCTTTGAGGTCACATGTTCTGTTCCCAATCTGTTGATGACCTTGATAACACAGGACTACAAATATTATAGAAAATTAATTGATGTTGCTACATTTGTTGCCTACGTTTCACTGGTAACGAGATTGGTATACCGATCGGGTGGTCTTCGTGGCCAATTGTCCGCTAGTCGTCTGCCAGCCCGACCGTCAATTTTGCTTCCATATTGATGGACTAGTAATTCTGATTGCATAGTCTATATATCTTATCTCAGACTCTTTATCAGAAAGGTAATTAAAGTGTAAGCCAGCTTTTGAAATATAGCCCGGACTGATGACGGTTATTCGAACAAGACATATCTGCTCAGTGATCTTAATCTTGTTCTGGGTTTAAATGTCCATGACACTATTTGATACGTCACGCGGAGGTCAAACACAACCTAACTGTTGTAAATAATTCTTCGTGGCCATTTTATCAACTCCACTTTCAAGCTATGCAGAGACTTGTGCCTGATAAGCTTGGTCCGAAGAAGAGAGAAAAACAAGGTTTAAGATGAATTGAAAATTTATTTTGATTTGTTGCACATTCATTAAAGATGGGAACTTATTGTCATATCAAATATTTGAAATCATAAAGATCGCTGATGCAACAGAAGTAAGAGTACAGTGCACGATCTCAGAATTCATCAGTTGCAAAAAGACATACACTCCATCTGATCAGGTGATTTTTGTTTTTGTTTGTTTTACCCTTAAGAATCTTCTTCTTATTTAGTCAATCTTTTAAAGACACCGCAAGATCTCAAAGAATCATAAATAATAGAAAATAAAGAAGGTATTTTCTATTTAGAAGGTATCTTTCAATAAATTTTGAATCCCCAAAATATTTAGTTGGCAATGAACCAAATCCACAATTCTAGATGTCAGCTCGATATAAAACCTCCCTTTCCCTATATTTAGGGTTCGGCTCCTCCAATTCCCTTGGATTTTCTTAAGCAAATTACAATTGTTATTAATTTTTCTTATGAACAATTCAGAGACTTGTTTTATTTCCCATTTTAATACCCAAGGAAATTTTGTTTTCATTCCTCGGTGTTGATTTTTGTAGTAAATATACTATCTAGTCGGACCTCCGTTTTTTTTCTCAAGAACTAAAAGCTAAAACATACAAGAGAAAATATATTTTGAAAACAAACTCGCTGATAACTAGCGCCTCTTTGATTTTTATGTTTTATTTTAAATTTTAAATTCGATGTGTTGTCAAGCTCACTTTGAATTTCGTTTTTCTTTTCTTTTCTTTAATTTGAGTTGGAATATGTTCTAAGAACTAGAAATTAGAGCGATGCGATAGTGTGGAATATGTTCTAATAATTACTCCATTTGTTTAAATTAATGAAGTTTAAACTGAAATTAATACTTGTTTAAATTCACTCGGATCTAATTAATACTTGTTTAATTAATTAAAATGAAAGTAACAAACACTCAGTTAAACAAACACAATTTAATAATACAAAGCCTAAAATTAATTAAACCAAGCACAATTTAATAATACAAAAAATTATTAAACAAGCATAAAAGTTTTAAGGCCTATTTAAAAGTTTTAAGGCCTATTAACAAGAAATTAACGGACTCAGTTTTGGGGAAACATATTTTTATAATAGAATTCCCCTTAAAAGTTTTAAGGCCTATTTAAATTTCTCAAAATTATTAACTCATCTCCTTTTAAAAATAATAATGTGTCATCAACATATTACAAATTCAGTAGTTCTTGGAAATTACCCATAACAGGTCCCAGACAAGGAAAATATGCTCTAAATTCAGCATAAGCTATCAGCCTAGGGGTGTACACGGCTCGGATATCTACCAATAATAGTCAAATTGTATCTGCATTTGTTTTTTTTTTCTTTTATATGCATTTGGATATAAATAGTTATGAATACAGATACGGATCGGATATTTAACAAATACGGACACAAATAGAATATTACAAGTAACAACATAATTTTAATATAACAAATTTGTTAGTTAAAAAAATACATATTGAATAATAAAAGATTAATCACTAATTATTATCATATTATAAATCAATATACCAAAAAATCATAAATCCTAGTAAAAAATGAAATACGAGTAAGTGTAACAGTGTAATTAGACTTATGTGACAAAAAATAACCAATACTCGAGGCATCTAAATAAATGCCTCTACATATAATTATGTATAGAACAGTCTATGTGGAGACTTGTTCATATTCATAACACGTAACAATTCTTTATTAGTTGCCTTGATTTTAATGACATATTAAAAGGGGATGGTGACTTGACAGCTATTAGGTGTCTAGCTAAGAGCTTCTAAACGGAACAATTTTTTATTTAATGACCAAAAAAGTTAATTATGTTAGTATATTCCCCAAATATTCCATCTTATCTTCATTTATCAATGAAAATATGAAATTAATAAATATCTGGAGGCCTCGGTTAGACTAATGTGGCCTTAGGTGCTTGTGAAGGGCCAATTTGACTTTGATCTACACAACGGTGAATATGCACAAGTGATAACTCCAACCTCTGCTAAATGAAAATCAATTGCAGAATAAGAGAAATAACAACTGCACCACCTACTGGCAATTTACTAGAATCTTCTCTTTGGTGTCTTCATAGACTCCTCAATTTGATTCACTGCCAGAAATCAATATTTAAACGTTTAACAAAGTACAAAAAAAAAAAGTAGCACAGTTAGCTAGAAAAAAAAGTCTTAGAACTGTTAGTTACTCAAACGTTAAGAATTCGATTACAACTTCACATCTTCTACAAAAATTAAAAAAAAAAAGCACCAAAAACCAATGGCTTGTCAGTTGTCACTTGTGTGCAAATGCCTTTGGAATATTCTTTCCTTGCAATTGCAAGGTCAAACAAAGTGATTCCATCTTATGAAGTCTTGTCATGTCAACCACAAATGAGGGATTTTAAAAATCATAATTAAAATAATCAATTTTAAATAAACAACATGATTGCGGCCAGATTTACAAAAACCATCAAAACCGAATTGCCAATTCGGTCCGAAGGATTTTTTTTTCTCTGGACCGAAATGGCAATTCGGTCTGGCTGTTTTTTGCTGTTTTGTAGAAATAACGCCACAGAAAATAAAAAAACAGGCCAGACCGAATTGGCAATTCGGTCCAGGTTTTTTTTTTTTTTTTTTTTTTTAGAGACGAGCAAAATAAAGAAATTAAAATTTGAATTTTTTTTTTAAATTATTTGATAGATTACTTATTTTGACATATAATTAGCATATTCATACTAAAAGAAGAGGGATCAAGTTACAACAAATTTGAGTTACAACAACTATTTTTTTCATTTTCAAAGTCCAAATCGTCGATCCAAACCGTTCAACATGATCTCCACAATAAAATGTGCTTGCAGATCGAATTTTACATTTTTATGAATTTTTTACTATTTATTAAGTATTTTACAAAAAATAGTCATATTCAGACCATTGAATTTTGTACCCATCTTAATAAATAGTAAAAAATTCAAAAAAATGTAAAATTTGATCTGCAATCACAGTTTATTTAGATAATCATGTTGAACAGTTTGGATCGACGATTTGGACTTTGAAAATGAAAAAAATAGTTGTTGTAACTCAAATTTGTTGTAACTTGATCCCTCCTCATACTAAAATACGCTAAATTACTTGAAATTATGCTGAATTACACTATATTACATTAAATTACGCTAAATTATGTCAAATTACGTTAAAATATGGTAAATTACGATAAATTACATATGAATATGGATGATATCTTTACTGAAAAGGCGAAAAACGATGGCCAAACTTCAAACAGTCATAAAACGGTGCTCGAGTGTCCGATTTCAGCAAATGACCACTTTTCAGAAAGCTTGTGAAAATGCGCATGCGTCCGTGCCAGCTATGCTGGATTTCGAAATTCAGAATTGCCAAAAAACAAAGGGAAGAGCCTCAAAACTTGAGTTGAAGTTTCCGATTAAGATTTTCATTTCTATTATTCAATCCAAGTAGCTCAGTAAATTAGTTACATAATGAACTTGTAGAATACCAATTTTTACTATTTTTGGAATTTTTTTACTATTTTGTATGATTCATGAAATATCGCACATAATCGGTCTACTTTAGCGTAATTTACCGTATTTCAATATAATTAGCGAAATTATTGTAATTTAGCATAATTTAGTGTAATTCAACATAATTTATCGTAATATAGTGTAATTCAACATAATTTCAAGTAATTTAGTGTGTTTTAGTATAAATATGCTAATTATAAATCAAAAGAAGCAATCTAATAAATAATTTAAACAAAAAATTTAAATTTTCAGTGTTAGATTTCTTTATTTTTGCTCTTCTTAATGTCTCTAAAAAAAAAAAAAAAAAAAAAAAACCTGGACCGAATTGGCAATTCGGTCCAGGCTAAACAAAGCCTCCACACGAAAGGCAACACAGTTTTATTGTGAAATTGAGCTGGACCGAATTGCCAATTCGGTCCGGAGAAAAAAAATGCGATCGGACCGAATTGGCAATTCGGTTTTGATGGTTTTTGTAAATCTGGCCGCAATCATGTTGTTTATTTAAAATTGATTATTTTAATTATGGTTTTTAAAAAAAATCCACAAATGAGCTTAACTTCTTAGGTGTTCCATCAATCATCAGTCAAAATCATATTAGTGTTCTCAATTCTCACTAATGATATTGCAAGAAATACAAAAAAAAAAAAAAAACTAATTATTGTGGTTGTCTTATGTTTTCCTAGAGATAAAAGACCATAATGCAAATTGATGCTTCTCACAGCTTAATTTTTTTCAAAATGCTCTTCAAACCTTGGAATGATTCACATCTAAGATGTTCCGAGATTCTTTTTTAGACAAGGTAGTGGATGGGAATATCCCTTTCGAAGAGAGAACATTCCAAAAGGAGCCTAGAAGGATGTACCAAGGGGAATAATTAAACACCCCTTTTATAATTAAATTAAGCATTAACCCCAGTTTTAAATGGTTAAGGCGGTTGTTCGTAACAATAAGAAGCATCTAATAATGGCATTTAATTATGCCATGTTGAGCTGGTGCCTTGGTGGCCGCGCGTTAAACTAAGACCTAATTTTGGATCACAATGGCATATTGAATTCCGGTCGGAATAATTTAATGGACAGAATTTTATCTCTTATTCTCTGCGAAACCTGACCGTTCATAATATTAGCAACTTGAGTTGAACATTCTCAATTTTTTTATATTTTGTGATAGCGATTTGCGTTCCCATATCACTACTTACAAAACTGTTGGCTACTCCGAATATATTCTGTGAGGGCCTGTTCGAATGCTACAGAATTACACGGATGTGATCCAATGGGTTTGGAAATCCACTTTTGTTGAAAAAATGGAATCCATAGTGACGGATAAGCACGAGATTAATTATGAAAATGTACTGAAATGAGTTTTCGGTTGTACGTGACATTAATTGTGGGAAATCTTATTTTTCTTTCTAAAATGTTTGATATTATACAATTTTCTTTATTAATAAAATTATCAATGATACAATTAAATAAATAGATTAAATAAATAACATAACAAAACATTACTTAGTATTTTATAGCAAGTCGACTATTTATGTCTCTCTTCTCTAAAAGTAAGTCATTTCTTGCCCACTCTTTAAAAGTAAGTATGTCACTAAGTAAGTCCATCTCTAGTCTTACCTTAATAGATCGGTAGCTTAGGATATCTGTTATATGTATACTACTTAGAAATGAGATCATATCATTTATAACTATAAGACTTAAAACTTATAACTGATAGGATATCTGTTATATTGAATAGTTGTATTATAGCATACCATATACTAGCCTTCACACTTGGTATTCCAAACCCAGCCTCGACACTTGGTATTCCATTTCAACCCATACACTATCAATCCATACACTTAGTATACCCCACCTACACACTATCAATCCCATACACTGAGTATATCCCACCTACACACTACTCATCATCGATCCAAGATCAGATACCACTAAACATATGTTTATTAGATTAAAATAATGCAATCAAATAAATAGATTAAATAAATAATACAATTTTGTAGTGTTTTCTAACATGTTTAGCATGTTTAATATTTTTTCAATATATCTTCTGTACTAAAGTGGTTCCTCTCCTTTGGTACGGATCATGAATCTTTATTTAAGTAAAAGAAAAAAGAACCAAAACAGAAAATAATAAAAATAAAACCAAAGAACAGAAAACCAGAAAAATCAAAACATTTGAGCTAAAAGAAAATCAAAACAGAAAAAAAAACTAAAGTAAGAAATCAAAAAGAAATTTAAAGAGAAATAAAAGCAATAAACATTAAGGAAAAGAAAAAGACCAGAAAATACAATCATATCTCTTATATCGTCAGATATGAATAGCTACAATGTTATCTATTATTTTGATACAATTAAAACTTATTTAAACGACACATTTGATTGATAATTGCGGATACAAAGATCCACGGTTTACAAAAATGTACTGCGCTCAACACAGTTGAGCTTTAAAAGAAATCTAAGTTAAATTAAAAAATGTGTTGTGCTCTAAACAATTGAGCTTTAAAAGAAATCTAAATTAAATACTAAATGAAATCCAGAGATAAGTCTCGGATTGAAAATGCAAAAACTGAGTAATTCGCAACAAGACAAAATAGTTTTAGAGATTTAAATTGTTATCGGTAGGCTTCTCTGTTGTCCTCCTGGTGTATCAGCAATTGACTGTATCAGTCCGGTACGCATTCCTTTTTTGAGTGTCTATCTGTTCCATGTCCCCTCCTCTATTCAGTAAAAAGCATTGGCAAGCCTATCTTGAATAAATCAGGTGTGGCCAGATCCAGCTGCTGCCCTTGATAGTCTCAAGTTTCGCCTTAAATTATCAATTGTAAGGATTTTGGGGTTCAGAATATTCAGATAGTTACAAATTAATTAAAATAAATCAAATTGAAATAGAGTTATCCGGATTGTGCGAAACACTGTCCTTAAGCGGATTCCGTCTCATCGTGCAAGATGGAACCGCAACCAAGATAATCCGGAGTTGTCGCTCCTTAAGCACGCCATGGAAGCAACTGACGATAACTCCGCAATATTCAGTAAGGATCAGAATTTGATAATTGGAATAAAATAGAAATGGAGAAATAATGGAAGGACCTTTCTGTGGGAGTCAATCAAAGAAAGGGTTTTTATTCCTTTTCATTTATTTCTCTGATTCAAACGAACATACGAAATAGAAAGAAATTTGTATTAATATTGAGGGTTGTATTCAAATAAGAAAGGGATGAGTATACTACAGTTTCAAACGGATCCAGTCAAGTGATTTAGTATTGATTAATGATAATTATAATTGAAAAGAAAAAAACGTACCATGCATAAAGGTGCCATGAAGAGGTGTAACAGTAAAAGACATTAATAACAAAATAATAAGTGGTAATTAGAAAAACAACTCACCATTAAAAAAAATATATATTTAATTATAACCCTCTAAATTTCAAATATCACAAATGGAGATTTAAGCAAATTTATTGAAGAGAGAATTTTGAGTTTTTAGAACTCAAGTTCCAACAATCCGAACTAGTTTTTGGTCTAGTGGCAAAGGCACATGGCCTCTATGTGAGAGGTCATGGGTTCGAAACTCACATAGGAGAAATTCTTTGTTGTAATAAGAAAGGTATTAAATAGTTGGATAGTTTGACCTCCAATCTTTACTAAAAAAAAGTTCCAACAATCTCCCACAAAACTCAAAATTTAAAAATATCAAACGGTATACTTTATAGAAAAAAATTGTTGGATATTTATATTGTGTATCGATGAAGTAGTTTACAAACTTTGAACTTCATCTAGTATTGATAGCTTTAATTTGAAGAAAACAGAGTGAACTATGTCTTGAACTCGTTCCTTTCATCCAAAATTTAATCACCATACACACAGTATGGAGATTCTTGTCACGGTACGCGCATTAATAGCCTCATGCAAGTCTTGGGATTTTTCAAGAGAGTCTTAAAGGCTTACCCATTCCTCGCACCGCTGCCAGGGGCGGATCTACTGTAGCACAGGGTAGCCCTACCCTGGAAATTCAAAACTAATTTACAAAGACTGGATTTTGGACCTTTGTCCTACCCTGAAAATTGATATTGCCCTACCCTGCAGCCCAATTAAAATAACTGGCCCATTGTATATTAAATTTGGTAAATTATATAAGATACGGTCCAATTAAATTCAATTCGAAACCCGATTCAATAATTTCTTGCCCTACCCTGATCAAATTCCTGCATCCGCCCCTGACCGCTGCCATATACAGACAGTCTCATATCGGTGAGTTCCTACCAGGGATATGTGTAGATTCATATCCGGTGAAAATTACCACCTCAGTTCTCATTAAGAGCTAAATTGCTCATTCTATCATACATAGAGCACACTCACCATAGCCCATAGGGATGTGGTTGGAGTCAATGCTTCTAAAAGTGTGCGCTCTTTTAGTCAACTTATCGGCTTGTTATTACCCATTGAATCTCTTTCAAGAGATCGCCTATTAGAGATTGGGTTGCCACCGCAAGAAGACCCGTAATTAGGACTAACACCCATCCCCCTCGATGAAATAAGATTATTAATATATATTTAAACCTTCATCAACATTTGTATGTCAACGAATATTCATTCATTTTTTTTTTCATGTCATACATGAAATAAGATTATTTATATATATATTTCAATGATCATTTAAATCCTCACATTTTCTGTTATATATGAAATATATACAATATCAACCCATTTAATTATTTTAGATATAACATCATAATCAAATTCATTTAGTCATGCATGCATCAAGATATATTAAATGAGGGCCTTTACATACTTCCACATTTCGTTTTCTTATCAAACTTATCATTATGCCTCATAAAATTAATGACGGGTATTCAATATTCACTTATATTTTATGTCATAATATTGTCAGGTTAATTTAATATTTTTACAAATATTTTGACCCCCACATTTTTGAAGTACTTAAATTAACATTAACTATTTTGATCAGTTTAATACAATGGAACTCGATCAGTTAAATTAGTTATATTTGTAAGAATTTTTATTTAATTTACACCCCGCATTTTATACAATATACGAGATAAAAATAGTATTTATAATTATTTTTACTAGAGTGTAAAAGATCATACATCTTAATATCTACAAAATTATCCAAGTCATCACGGCAAATTTGATATAATGCGATTCAATCATAAATTGTTGGTTACACTTATTTTTTATATATTTACATAGATTTTTTTTTAAATTAACCCCCACAAATTTGATATAATGCGATTCAATCACCATTTGTAATATTTTGATAAGCTGAGGACTAATATGAAAATCCTCATATCTAATTAATCCAATCTCAGATTCTTTCTTATTATAACCGTTATTCATTAATGGAAACATTGAAGAGGCGCCAGCAAGCATCTGTTTATTTCCGTATTTTCTGTGATAACAGAAATAATTAAACAAGCTATTAACCTCTATTCATTCTCTAATTAATTCGATTTTGTTTTGTTAAACATCTGTTATTCATTTTCTGTGCAACCCTTCAAGATTATATATAGCTCTCTCTCTCTTCCCTGTTTGAGATCGGAGAAATGAACAGAAATAAAAATATTACATGCTCTATCTCATTTCGATATAGATGCCTTTTCTTCGTTTTGTATCCAAGAAAATACATAGATTTTTTTTTTTTAAATTAACCCCCACAAATATCAGGGGTACACCAGAACTAAGTATAAAAATCATGTTAATAAACATTCGGGTCATAGTAAAGGTGACAATTTATTGAACCAAACACGATGAATAATAATGAGATGGATTCATTCATTAATTATTTGTTTAACTAATCACAAAGATGATTTGAATCCTCATATGTAACTTATTACTCTCTATTTTTTTTTCGGTCATTAAGGAAATAATCAAGACGGTTATAATCGATTCATAATTACAAAGGTAATTATAAGGGCATTTAATTAGGGTTTTTCAGTTTTCTTAGTCATAATAATTAACTATATTAAACGGTTATACAATATAAAAGTTAATGATTGTGACAACGGTCTGATACTTTGATCAATGCTTAAGTTATTCATTTTTATTATTTTATTTAATGACAATTTTTCACCGATAACCCTATAAATTTATTTGCCGATGGCCTTAAATTTATTTTTATTACAAATAGGTCCATTATTAAATATTTACCAGAAATTGTATTTTTTTTTCAGAAAAATAATTTCTAAATCTAATTACTTGATTTATGAATAACAAAATCAGATTTCGGAATTTTGTTCAGAACTTTAAGTTTCTTTATTTCATTATTATATTTCTTATTAAATTTCAACAATATTTCTTTATTATTATTTATAATAAATTTTTGAGATCTAATTTGTTTTATACACTAAAATCGATAAAATAAAATCATTTCTATCAACCATATTCACATAACCTAAATAATTAAGTATGTACATTTTTTTTAATAAAATTTGATGTATATAAGTGGTCATTCAATATAAATATATGATAAAAGTAACAAATATTATAAGATTGAATTTGAGTTTCTTTTTTATACCAGATCATATTTTCAAAGTTATAAGTATAATATATTCGCACCTTTTCACATGTGATCTGATAGTATGATTTATATTGATTAATACCTCTTATTAGATCTTTAAAGTATATTTCTGAAATACTAAACACAGAGAAAGATATCAAAATTATTTAAGCCCGATAGAACTCGAATTGTCAGATTTTTCAATTAACAATACAACAACATCTAATATATAATTTGACCGAAACAGTCAAATCATGATTCTTGATAGATCAGCTAAATAGATCATTAGATCTATTGTTTCTAAATTACTATATATCTATCAATAGTAAGTTCGATTTTCTGTAGATTATATAAGATCACAACCCCTTTGATTAGCAATAAATATTCTAAGCTACATACTATAAAGATCACAACCCCTTTGATCAGTTCAGTTCACACACAAAGGGGATTCTGGTTTAACATTTTTTGAATTGGAATGCTAGAGGTATCAACTCCTCTAAGAAAAGGCAAATTTTACATGATATAATAGTTGACAATAAGATTGATATAGTTGCTATCCAAGAGACGAAAAAAGAAAATTTTACTCGAAGAATGTTAAATCCTATTTCCACTAAATTTAATATTTGGCAATGGGTGCCTTCTACAGGTAGATCAGGTGGGATTCTTTTCGGATGTGATAGTCTCAGTTTAGATACAGTCTCATTCTCAGCATAATTTTTGTTTGGACGTACACTTAGAAAATAAATTAGATGGACAACAATGACAAATTACTGTGGTGTATGGACCGGTAGATAGGGCTAAAAAACAAGATTTTGGATGGAGTTAGACTCATTAAGAACTCATACTTCTATATGTTGGATTTTATGTGGGGATTTTAATGTCATTAGATATAGAACTGAAAAAAATGGATCTCATTTTGACATGCACACAAGTTCTCTTTTTAATCAATTTATTAATAGGCATCAATTGGTAGAGCATAAACGTACCACTAGAAAATTCACTTGGAATAATGGAGGTAAGTTTGCATTTATCAGTTTACATTAGATATTAGGAACATAACCAAGAGTTGGAATGATAAACTGAAATTCATGAGACATAAAATTAGAGGGTGGACTTGGAATTTTTATAGTCAAAAGGGAAAACAGAAACAAGCATTACTAGGTAAATTGCATCAATTAGAAATCATTTTAGAATTTAGAGACTTTATCCATAAGGAAAATAAAGAATGGATTCATTGTAAGGCTGAATTAGATAACATATACTTAGAAGAAGAGAAAATATTGGCAAGCTAGATCCAAACAAAAATGGTTAGAGGAAGGTGACAATAATACTAAATATTTTCACACAATAGCCACTCATAAACTAAGAAGAATAAAATCTTGGCCCTTAACATTAATGGACAGCATATTACTACCAAACCTTCTATTAAAAAAACATATTGTAGATTTCTATAAAAATCTTCTAGGAGAGCCAGGTATCAAATGTGCTACACTAGACACAAATTTCTGGAATAACTAGGATAAAATTGATAGTAAAAAACAACACCAATTAGAAATGTCTTTTTACTGAAGACGAAATTAAATTTTCCCTTTTTGCTTGTGCATAAAGGGGCCCCAGGCCCTGATGGGTTCACATTTAAATTTCATCAGGTTCACATTTAAATTTTATCAATTTTTTTGGAATTGGTTAAACAAGATTTTTGTTTGCTCCGTACTCACTTTTATAATCATCAAGCCAATTTGCACAATCTGAATAGATATATCATATGCCTTATTCCCAAAGAGAAAGATGCCACATTTATATCTAAATTCAGACCTATTAGTTTGGTCAATTGCAGCTTCAAACTAATATCTAAGGTGTTGACCTTCAAATTGGAAGCTGTGATGAGCAGAATCATTGATAGTAGTCAAGCTGCATTTATCAAAAATAGATATATCTTAGATAATGTCATCCTAAGTCAGAAAATTATACATCATAGTCATATCTCTAAGGAACAAGGGTTAGTCATGAAAATTGATATTGAAAAAGCATACGATAAAATTAATTGGGATTATCTTTTAGAGTTTTAGAGGGTAGAGGATTTGGAGATAAATAGATACTTTGGATCAAAGAATGACTTTATAGCTCACAGTCATGCATTAATGTGAATGGGGACCTTACTAGTTATTGTTATTGCACATGCACTCCTTTCTTTTGAAGCTTTATCTGATATTAAAGTAAACTACTTTAAAACTGCCATGTACCCCATTAATATCCATGATGTATCTAGATATGCCTCCCTCTTTCACTGTGGGATAGCTTATTTTACAATACAATATTTAGGGTTGCCTTTGCGTACACATAAACTTACTAGGAAAGAATGGTCTTTTCTCATAGATAAAATAGAAAAGAAATTACAAAATTGGAAAGGTAGTCTATTATCCATAGGTGGTAGAATCACATTACTCAATTCTATCCTTTTAGCTGTTCCACTTTACGCATTGTCTATTTATAAAATTCCTAAGTTTGTTCTTAAACAAATTGACCAAATTAGGTGTAGATTTCTTTGGCAATGTACTGTTACAGTTAGAAGAAAGTATTCTTTACTGAATTGGCAAACAGCTTGTCTTGCAAAAAAGTTTGAAGGATTAGGTATTCTAGACCTTAAACAAATGAACATATCACTATTGATGAAATGGTGGTGAAAATTTAAAGATCCTACCTATCATAGTCCTCGAAAATTCATGATAATCACAAAATACTTCTCTCATTCTTCAATCTCTTATTCTGAATTTTGGAAACACATTACTGCTTTGCACCATTTAGGGCAATTGAGTTTACTTATCAACCTAGACAACTCCCTCAAATCACTTTTTGGCATGATATTTGGTACCAACAGTGTAATTTGGCAACTAGATACCCCTACTTGTATGAAAGATGTCAAAATACTGATATCCCCCTCCAACAGGTCATAAACTCACAAGGGAGTGATATGAAATTTAGAAGAACCTTGTATGACATACTATACTTAGAATGGACTGAATTATTAGAAATCATCAGTTCTACTTCTTACACACATTTAACAGATAAGCTTAGTTGGAGATGGGATGCCTCTGATAAATTTACAGTTTAGTCCTTATACAAATTCTTGAATTTCAGAGGGATCACACCTAAAGATGTTATGTTATGGTGGACTGTCTCCATACCTAAAATTAGGGTGTTTATGTGGTTAACCGGGAAAAACATAATTTTAACAAAAAAGAATTTGAGGAAGTAATGATGGCCGGGTGATACCACATGTCAGTTTTGTCGTTTACCAGAAACAGTCAACCACTTATTTTTAAAATGTACCTTTATTAAGCAAATTTGGTTTTGGACGGGAGCTTGTCAAAATCTTATGCATAATTGGCACAAATTCTCAGATATCATTCTTTTTGCTAATCAATTACCTACATTACACATATCTGCCTTTTTGCTAGTGGTCAGTGCCATCTACTGGACTATATGGAAATACATGAACGATTTGTGCTTTGAGAAAGGTAAGAGAAAAACGGTTAAACAAATCATATTACTATTATATCTCTTGTGCAATATTGGCATGTATAGTCAGGGCTCAAGTTCAGGAATGCACTGCTTTGTGGCTTCCTCCAGCCCTTGATGAGATCCCACTGGACAGTTGGCATCCGGATGACTATCAGCTAGATTCTGTAGCAGGGGCTCCACCTACCAGCCATATGAAGATCAAGAAAACCAGCAAGTTTCTTTTTGTTATTAGAGATATATACCTCAGCCCCCTATGGGAGTGGCTTATAAACTACCTTCTAGCTTTTATGTTTGATGTGCCCAACTTATAAGCTGATGAGACATGTGTTTCCTTTTGTTGATTTCTGATACTCTGATCTAACTCTTGGTGTAAGTTAACTATTTTTTTTAATGAAAATAGACTTAGGCCTTGTTATAAAAAAAAAAAATTGATTCCTATGAAGGATTAAGATGTTGGAAAATTAACTCCTGTCTATGATAGTTGACTCTATAAGTGGAGTAAATGTAGAATAAATTAATCCGCTTGAAAAGACAAAGTAACTTACTATGAATTAACTCACCTCTTACTTCATCTTACTCATATTTTATTCCTTATTTGACTCCTTAACGTGGAATAAGAAGTTAACTTCATCTCTTACTACATAATCAAGCATGGCCAATACAAATTAAATAGCTCTCATAGAATATCATATCGAATTTGATATGATATCCATTGAATCATCTCCTTTCTTTTCTTGGCGAATTGTAAGAAAACTGAAATAATAGATTATTTTTGCGGACTTTGTGAAAAAAAAATAATGCGAAAGAAATTACAGTACACTAGTTTTAACTATGTCATGGCTTTAAGCACAGGAGATTAAAAGCGTACCACAGTATGCTAAGCATCAGGCCCGGTCCTAGTGCAGCAGGAATTCGGATCCAACTCAATTTTTTTGAGTTTTGGATCGAGACCGTCCGATTCGAATCCGTAAAAATTTATTTTCGAAGTGAGCGCACATATTCTGACGACAAAATTGAATTCCGAGACGATCTCGAGCGACGAATTCGAATCGGACAGTCTCTATCCAAAACCGAAAGATTGAGTTACTTTAGGAGATCCGGACCCATTAAAAATAAACAAAATATTAGAGTTCAAACGTTGTATATATAAAAAACCTAAATTTTTCTTTATAACCGGCCCCGCTAAGCCCGACATTTTTATTAATATCCAAAGTTTAATACAAATTATTAATTATGTCCAGAATCGGATCAATTATCGAAAAATACCCAAGCTGGCCAGAAAATGGCCGGCTTAGGTCCCTCCCTAAGCCGGCCATTTTCTGACCGGCTTGGTACCTTTTTTTTTTTTTTTCCGCATTTCACCCTTTATATACCCCTTTTTCTCTCTCTCCTCTCACAATTCTCTCATCTCTCAACCGAATTCTCTCTTCTTTGAGGTAATTTTTTTTTAATCTAATTTAATTTTTAATTTATTTATTTTCAGGGTTTAGGATTTAGGTTTTAGGTGTTATAATTTAGATTATGTTGTTGTAATTTAGTGTAATTAGCTAAGTTAACCAATATTTAGTGTATTTTGGTCATTTTGACCATAATTAGGCTTATTAAGGGTAATTTTACCGAAATTAGCACAATTGACCAATATTTAGGGTATTTTGGCCTTTTTTACCATAATTAGGCTGATTAAGCATAATTCTACCGAAATTAGCACGTTTGACCAATATTTAGGATATTTTGGTCCTTTTTATCATAATTAGGCTAATTAAGCGTAATTTAGTGTAATTAGCACAGATGACCAATATTTATGGTATTTTGATCTTTTTTACCATAGTTATGCTGATTAAGCGTAATTTTACTGAAATTAGCACGTTTGACCAATATTTAGGGTATTTTGGTCTTTTTTACCATAATTAGGCTGATTAAGCGTAATTTAGTGTAATTATCACAGATGACCAATATTTAGGGTATTTTGGCCTTTTTTACCATAATTATGCTGATCAAGCGTAATTTCACCGAAATTAGGTTATTTTAGATATCAGGATGCCTAGAGCACGGCCTACCCAGCGTCCAGTAGTGGACGAGCCGATCAGTACTAGCAGCACAGAGCACATCAGTCCTCTCCTGTGGATTCCCCACAGCTAGCACCGAGTCTCACTGGCTTCTCGTGAGGTACGTTCCTTTTCTTATATTTTCATTAAATTTTATTGGGTTTAAATTTTATTATGTTATCACCATGCGGATTACCTTTTTCAACGCAGGACACGGATCTTCTAGATGTGAAGTTGAGATGCGTTCACATGAAGTACTACGAGGTGATGGAGCCGTACCTCGTCAACCTGGGTCTCTACCAGGTTGTGGACATCGTGCGGACAGAGCAGAGCATCATCAATGCATCTCTCATCGCTGGACTGGTGGAGCGATGGCGTCCCAAGACGCACACGTTTCACATGCCATTCGGAGAGATGACAGTGACTCTCCAGGATGTGAGTGCTCTCTGGGGTTTGCCGATCCGTGGCACACCCGTCGGCGGCGTCTCTGACAGCACCAGATTCGCAGGTTATGTCGAGGAGTTGTTGGGAGCTGAGCCTTCCTATATCATTGGGGAATATGGGAGGTCGAAGTTCCATTTGCGGATGGCGAGGTTATGACAGCACTTCATCGCGGGTCTCTCGGCAGATTCCACCGAGCTGGAGATTCAGAGGTAAATTTTATAACTTGTTTCTACTAATTAATTTATAACACGATGATTCTATTAGAATTTTTATATGTTTTGTATTGCAGATATGCACGGGGCTACGTGATGGACCTTTTTGGTTCTGTCATGTTTCCTGATTCCAGCGGTGATCAGATACCGATGATGTATCTCCCGTTGCTGATGGACCTTGAGCAGCCGTCGTCGTACAACTGGGGTGGAGCTGTCCTGGCGTATCTGTACTCCCACCTGTGTCGTAGTAGTGAGGTAAGTCACCAACTCTTATTTTAGTGTAAATTATTTAATCAATCAATCCATCAAAATACACTGACGTGTAATGTTCTTGAAAATGAAGCCGACGGCGAAGCAGATGTACGGGCCGGTACTCCTGCTTCAGCACTGGTCGTGGTCACGGCTACCGGTGGGCCGTCCTATCCCTAGTGAGGCACCGGATTGGGGGGAGCCAGATGTGTTTAGATGCCCGGCATATGCCAAGAAGTGGTACGGTTTTCACCACTACCAGGATCGGACCCACGGTGCTACCGTTGGGATCAGGCCAGTCCGGTCAGAGCTTCAGAGTTTGCCTGAGGCTCTTGTTGAATGGACGTCGTACGATCAGTTGTACGAGGAGTTCCTCTTGCCGGGCAGTGTGACTGACGAGCAGGAGCGGGCGATGTGGTTCTATCGAGGTCCACTCATACATTTCTGGACAGTGGAGCACCACTATCCAGATCGGATGCTTCGCCAGTTTGGTTGAGCGGCGTTGATTCCCAGAGACCCATCTTTGCCGAGTTCCACGCACAGAGACCTGCACAGGTAAGTCGTAGTCTATTGTATTTATTGTTAAATACATTATATTACTTGATAGCTTTTTATTGCAACTAACGTCTTCCTTACAGTGTTACCCACCGAGAGCGACTGGATAGGGACTGGAGCACCCATTACGATGCATACTACGGGACGGCCCAGGATCCTCAGTATCTAGACTTCTATCACGAGCCAGATGTGTATCAGCAGACCCAGAGGGATCCCCAGTTGAGGTACGATGTATGGTACACGCAGGTCTGCATGGCGAGTGTCTATCTGCAGGGTGATTACGGTGCCCATCTCCGTGACAGGATCAAAACGGATGATGGTTACCATCCCAACGGTCGTGCATGGGCTCGCCAGGTCAAGCACCTAAAACCACATAGTTTTGGTCTAACTTAGTAGTACATCAAGGTTTGATCTGACATGCCAATTTTTTTTCAGCTTTTGGCCGCGATCAAGGAGTGCGGGCATGGGATCCGCATGCTGGGAAAGAAGAACTGGAGACAGCTTGGGTACCGCACCCTCAAGAAGAATGCGAATGTGGTTGAGGATGCCGGGCACGGTGGAAAGATCATCGGTATGCTGCGAGACGCCAGAGAGAACATCAACTGGCGTGAGATAGATCCGCAGGAGCCCGATCCGAGCCCGGTTCTGCTAGATGATATGCCATCTTCCCCCGATTCACATCCAGAGTGGGACTACCATCGTTGGGTATTGTCCGACATTAGGTGGACGGCATGGTACGACGAGCATGGACGTCCGGTGCAGCCTCATGTATGTCATACTTCAGTATCTGTCAGGTTTTAATAAATTTTTTCATTCAGATCAAATTTAATAATTTATGTGTATGATTGCAGGGTCCAGCAGAGATGCCACCACAGCCACCACCTGCGGAGACCGATACTTCTGAGTACGAGTCCCTCTCGTGCAGTCTCCATGAGTTCGAGGAGAGTTTCATGTCGGTACCGGCATGGCCCCGATATGGCACAGAGATGCCGCATGATGGAGAGGCTAGTGGTAGCGGGTCTCATACTCAGCCTGCCTTTGGAACTGGGTTTGCCGCATCTATCTTTGCTACACCTCCGCCAGTACCGACAGTCTCCACGGGCGATGCCAGATGGGATACTGCCGAGCAGATACTGAGGTCTGCCGATGCCCTAGATGAGCCCGAGAGAGACGGAGCCTGGCCGCGCTGGCGCCGGGCGAACGCCAGAGTACCGCCTCAGCGATATTCCCCCTCTTCGTTTTAGTTGTATTTTTACTAGTTTTGTACTATTTATATTTGATATACTATTTATGTTTGGTATATTTTGATTATCTTATATTTCGGTTCTTGTGTATGTGTGCTTTTATGGTACTATTTTTATATTTTACAGATCAAAATAAATTATCATGATAATGCTAAACAGAAAATATCACAACATCAAAATAGTAGCACAACATAAAAAATAGTAGCACAATATAGCGTATTTCAATTAATATAGCGTATTTCAATTAATATAGCGTATTGTAAAGTAATGTAATGTAATTTAGCGTAATTTAACATAATATAGTGTTATTCAATATAATTTCAATTAATATAGCATATTTTAGTATAAATATGCTAATCATATATCAAAAGAAGTAATATAACAAAAAATTTCAAATTTTCAGTGTTAAATTTCAATACTTTGATCTTCATAATGTCTCTCTAAAAAACGGAGAAAAAAAAAAAGGTACCAAGTCGGCCAGAAAATGGCCGGCTTAGGGAGGGATCTAAGCCGGCCATTTTCTGACCGGCTTGGGTATTTTTTCGATAATTGGTCCGATTCTGAACATAATTAATAATTTGTATTAAACTTTGGATATTAATAAAAATGTCGGCCGCTAAGCACGTCGCGTTTACGTTACAGTTCGGTGTTTAAATGTGTCGATTTTTTAGGTGGGCCGTGGGGGTCAACACGATTTAGTAGGTTACTGACATGTGTCATGCCACTTTTTTAAGCTTGCTTTTTATATATTATCTTTCAGTGGTTAATTATTAAAGGATGACGTAATTGCAGTATACATTTCATTTTACGGTACACCGAATTCTTAAATTAAAAAATAAAAATATAGATGTGTTCTTAATTATTATAATAAAACCCGTATTAAATTTGAATCAATTTAAAATTTAAATGGTCATTCATTATAAAATCACCGTATAAAAATTTAAATTGTTAACAATAAATTATAAATAGTTTAAAAAATATTAACACACTTCAAAAACAAATCAATTTGAATACACGTCTGCTAAGGGTGCAGACAAATCGTATATTATTCGTGCGTATCTAGACATGTATCCGAATTTTTGGAGATTCACTTATTCAGATATGGATAGTTTGTGGATACATATATGGATACATATATATACGGTTTTGGTTTTGGAAGCGGATCCAGATAATTATTTGTAATTGTACTTTTTTTTGTTTTTTAGATATTCATTTCTGTAGATTCAGATACAGATACAGATAATTATCCAACTCTGCATTTTGTTGTCTGCTTGGTTTAGAATCATATATGGTTAGAGAGGAATATTTTCTTATTGATATTTATTGATTTAAAATATGATTATGTTGGTGGTTAAGTTTTGTTGACGAGAAATGACATAACAAGTTTAACATGACAAAACTATTATTTTGTTCACCATATATAATGGTTGACTGCTGAAATATACATAAATTTTATGTTATTTTTATGTCTTAATAAAAAATATTATTGAAGGGAGAATTTTATATACTAATAAAAAATTATGAAATTATGTATTTATCATCCTAAATTCTAACAATTCACATATTATCTAATTAATAATTGAGATTAATTACGTTTAATATTACATAAAATATAATTAATCACTTAATTAGTATTTTCCCCCTCCTTTTCTCCCCAAATTGTTCCCTCCTTTTCGCGTGACTCTTCTTCTTTGCGCAAAAATCACTATTCGTCTCTCCCACCCTCTTTAGTGCTGGAATTTCTCCTCATCTCTCCCGCCCTCTTTAATGTTTGTGCTAAAATCACTATTCGCGTGACCCTTCTTCTTTGCGCCAAATTCACTATTCGTCTCTAATCATTGTCAGCTATGAGATACAAAGAGAAAAAAATATTAAAACTTAGAAGGGAGCTCGTGTCAGAGTAGGAATGCAGACCTAAATGGGAGCTTGGACTAGATATGCATATTATAAAGAGAGAGAGGGTACTGAGAGTATGTCTAAATTAAGAGAGAGAGAGAGTACATGGCTAATGATATTAGTTTTAAATTAATTCTTGATTAATTGTAGTTTTAAAATTTTAAACATAATTATTTTAAATTTTGGGCATATTTCGATTATATTGGTATGTGAGTTATTAAAATTTAGGATAGTAAATACGTAATTTTATAATTTTGAGTGGTATATATGAATTTTTTTCTTAATTGAACAACATATCAATTTAATCACAATATTTAATTTAGATATCTGAATTATATTCGTATCTGTATTTGTATCTGTTTAACATCTAATTTATATTTATATCCGTTTAATATCCGATTATCTGTTTAATATTCAATCTGTATAATTATTCAAAACTTAAAACTAGATACGAATATAATTTTACCAATATCCGATCCGTTTGCACCCCTCTAACGCCTGCCCGTTTCTCCTGTTCCTCCTTGCGTTCAAGTAGAGAACAACCTTCGTTTTCTTAATTAACCACAATTGAAATTCTACTAACGTCCTCAAAGGCAATGAAGTTCTAAATTAATGCTCTTGAAAACTTGTATTCTTCACGTGACCAAACTAAACTTTTTGGCTCAATTATCTCTCTTCTGGAGCGGCATTTATTTTTGGCGCCGCCCACGATAGATATCGGCGATCGATTTTTTTACTCGAAACTAGGTTTAGATAAGAGACTACTTGGTGAAAAGTCAGTTGCAAATTTAGACTTTAACGCGTCATCCCAAATTCCCAATCCATCTACCTAACACCGAAATAATAACGCATTGTATTCATTACTATTTGTTTTTCGATCTACCACAACTCTACACCGATTACATTGTTCAAGAGAATAAAATTTGAAAAGATCTCAAGCATACAAGTCTGTATACTAATGTAAATGTCACTACTACACATGTACGCGCACCTCTACTCACAGGAAGAACAAAAAATGGCGAAATTGCCATGAAAAAAAAAAAAAATAACAGAAGAAACGACACACAAGGCCGTAAATGTAAATATAACAAACTGTGCTAAACAGTCAAAAAGGAGGGGAAGCGGTGGTCGTTTGCGAAGAAGAAGATGTTGATGGAGATGCAGATGGAGATGCCGATGCAGATTTAGGATTCACTTCTGAATTTCCATTGCATCTAGGTCCATTTACCAATGGTCTTTTGTTACTTTGTTGATGAGGAGATGGCACTGAGGCTACTGGGGTGTAAATTGTAGAGGATCGAGCTGTTATATCGGCTGAGGGTTGTGCTGCAGCCGCCGCAGCAGCAGCTGCCGCATAATCTTGTGGCGGGACCCAAATGCCGCCTACCACTACAAATTGTGGGCCTGGTTGGCTGCAGTTGGTACTGCTCTGAGCTGCTGATGAGTTCGGTCGCCTTGTATGTAGTCGGTATTTCTGTTCGTGCAAAGAAAAGGGTTAGGAGCTCATCCCAAATATAAATCTTCTACTTCTATTCGAGCAAAAGAAAAAAGAAAACAAAATGCTTGTACATTAGAAGTACTATTGTTTCTTTTCGTTTTTCGTTTTTTGTTTTACTTGTTAAGAAAGAAAGATAAGATATCCTACTCAGAACTCAGAAGATAGAACTGCACAGGTACGTAATGGGTCCACAAAGATCATCCATATCTAAAAATCAATGCATTTGATTTGGGACTGGTCCCCATCAAAAGATCAAACAAAATTTTAAAAATTCTGTTTCAAATCTTAGCGTGTGGTCCATGCTGCAGAATCCAGATATACTTGGAATATTCAATGTAGTATTATTAAAATAACCCATTCTTTAAAACGATTCACATTTATCTATTAGTACTGTATGAAGGAGGTGAGAAAAATGATATCAACTGATGGGAACTGACTTTCTCTTCTTTCTTTTTTCCCACAAAGCACAATGGGCATAATGGGAAATTATGAGAATTATTAAGAAGCATGGCAAGAGAATATTCCAAGGAGACAGCCATGTCCTTTCTCAGGTTTGAAAAGCCGATAGGAGCATCCTATGCTGTGTTATTCAATTCTTATTTTTTATTCTATGATTTTTCATGAATTGCATTTATGGAATTGTCCAACTTAAGAACCAGCCTATTATTTAAAATAATACAAGTGGAAATAGCTCAATTTAATAAACTTCTGGGTACTGCCACATGATGTAAAAAGTAACTTTTGGACCATAAAAAAAAAAGTAACTTTTGACACTAGCCCAGTATATTGTAAATGATTCAAACTTCTTAGATGCAACATTACAGAGCACAAGTTAAAATTATACACCGGCATGCAACTAGGCCTAAGGGCTAAAGCCTTGGTTAATGCAGTAGATAATGACTTGCATTTCATACATTCCAACAGACACAAACACAACAGCCACCCATTTTTCTATTTAATTGGATTCCACTTTTTTTATGCCTTAGATTAAAAGAAAAGAGAGAGAGAGAGAGAGAGAGAGAGAAGATGTGTTAGGTATATGGAACTCTTTCTTATCATTAATTTAAGAAGATGAATGAAATTATATGAGTTCTAACTAAGAGAATGAGCATAATTACCTGGAGATGGCTCTTCACCTCATCATTTGTTAGACCATCCACCTTCATCAACTCCCTAATTTGCTTGGGGGTGGCCACTGCATTTGTTTAGTTTACTTTAGATTGGAAATAAACATTTTTAAAGCAAGAAAGTACAATAATTGATATTGTACATAATCACAACTATATGAGCAAATAAAAAAGATGGTACATATCCTATCTCACTGTTGTAATAGGAGTATAAAAAATTAGTACATATCTAAAGGAAGGGCGACAATGGCTATGCAACCGATTATGATCAAAATACAGCTTTAGCAACCAGTCCCCATTTTTTGGCTCCTTTCAATTATATGGAATATACTCTCCAGATCCCATCAACAATTAGGCCTCATTTCAGAATTTCCAAGTACCACTCTTCAGAGAGCTAAATTATCTTGATGCCTAATACTAATCCTATAGTTGCTAACAGTAACAAGGAGTTCTATTGATCTACTTCTCTTTTCTCTTAATTTTTTTTTAATAAGATTTAAAATTTCTACAGATAATAAAAGCGACAAACCATGAGAACCGCCAAGCTGCTGAAGCGCGTGTAGAAACCTTCTATGAAGCTCAGGCGACCAGCATCGCCTAGCCTTCCGGTTAATTTGAGATTGGTCATCCTTTCCCTTATCATTTCCTTTTTCACTATCTGTCTCTTTTTCCTTCTCTTGTTCTTTATCTTTGCTCTCGCTTGCAGCACAAACGTAGCTGCTGGTAGCAGCAGCTCCACTGCTGACGCCAGCAGTGGAGCTGGTGGTGCCGGCTGATGTGGCCGGAAGCGGTACAAGTTTTTCCTTCTCAAATGGTTGGAATGCTCCTCCCATCTTTCGTGCATTCACAGCTATGGGTTTACAAGGTGGCTCCTAATTTTCAGAAAAGAACCAAACATGTAACTTAGCTTTTTTGAACTCTAAGAAATATAACAAGCTTAATAAAAATTAGAAACATTAGAAGAAATGGAATAATTAGGAAGGCATTACTGAAAAGACAAAATGGTGCTACATAAGCAACATTCAGCTAATAAACTTTCTTAATTATATGACAATTGAGATGTACTCCTACTGAATTTCCAGGCAAAATAATTAAATCCAAAAAAAATTAGAAACTTGCAAAGCTGAACTGATTGTAAATCAGCCTTAAAGGAAGAAGGTAGAGAATGATTCCTTACCACTGGGGGAGCAGGAGGAGAAGCATCAGGCTCTTGATTCCAGAGCTGGACTGATTGTAGCCAATCGGCTTTTTTCTCCGAGCCTTTTTTCAAGTCATGGGCACTTTCCTCGTCAGACGAAGATAGACTCGGTTTAAGCGGTATAAACTCCTCCAATACCGGCCCATCACTCGCTGTTTCGCCACTCCCCATATTATCTATCTGATACTTTACATTCTCAATCGCTACATTTAAAAAAGAAGAAGCTAAAATCAAATAAAATTGCAGAAAGACAGTAACTTCAAAGCATGGATTGATCTGACTAAAAAATTACTTTGTGAAACGAGCTGGAGGCAAAGGGGTAGCTCCCGCTGGAAGACTTGAATCTTGCGGCGTTCCTCTTCAAGAGAGTGTATGTAGTCTTGATATCTGCGAGTTTTTTCGATCAGATCCATGGAGGAGCGCATGGATTTGGTTTGATTTTGTTCCTCTGTGAGAAAGCGATAAAGGAAAATGAGAAACAAGTTTGGGAGGGAAGAATTTTAATGGGAAAGAGAAGAAAGAAGGAAGGAGATGTAATGAGAAAAGGAATCAGGGACGGGGCGTCGCGTAAAAACCGAATCTTCGATTAAAAGAGTGGGTGTGGGGAGAGAGAAACAGTAAATGACAGAGATAGGCTCTTTCTCCTCTCCTGTTCATTTGTAACTGACGATAACCTTTTTCTAAATTTTTTGAATTACAACCACGAAAAATGTACTATGATAAAATAACAAATTAAGGTATTGCCAAATCAGCTGATTTAATGTTATTATTTTTCTTTCCTATGTATTGATAAAAAAAGGCCCTCATATAAATTCATTTTACTTCTTGTTTTACATGGTAAAAAAAAAAACAATATTAAAAATGGATGTATCCATTTTTTAGTAATGGAGGAGCAATATATAGTATTTTAAGTTACGTTTTGAATATTCCGCGTGCGATTCCGCTACGATGTGCTGGAACTGACATGAGGGCAGGGACGAGGTGATAAGATCAAGCAACCGAATCAAGGAACAAGATGCGAGGGATCTAAAAACGAACGGCCGAGATTGGGAGATAGGTGGAGAGAAGGGGAGAATCGGTCAGGGTATTGTCCGCAGGAATCTTTGTGAGGCGATAGCGGACCTGCCACGCCTTGTCAGAATATATTACTCGGACGCACATGGTGTACATCGTACGGAATGGACTTCTGAGAGGAAGAAATGTCATAGGTAACCAATTTAGTTGTGAGATATTCGAGAGAAATCCGTTTGGATTGATTAAACAATGCAAGTAATCACATACTGGGAGTTGGGTGTGGCTGTTTATTGCACGCAAAGGGGGTCCTGTGGGTCCTGTTACTGTAAGGTGGGAATTCGGGAAGGTGGCCCTCTCATTTTTATTTGGCCCTTGGGAGATTCCAAGGGTCACCTGTGGTCTTGCTCAAGGATTCCTTGCCTGATTAAAAAAGGTTCATGATTTAGAGCAATTGGTTTGGTGAATCACACAAGTTACGACTTACGAGTAGGTCTAAAGGCAAAAGGAATCTGATTAGCGCGGACATAAGATTCGTTCCAAGCTTAATTGCATGACCTGTGGGACCCACCCATCAGGATCATCGTTTTCAAGGTTATATTTACATACAAAATAGTTGGTAAATAATTACATGCAACAATATATATAGTTATAGTAAGCATTTATTTATATTTTATGAAATGCTTATTTAATAGAGGAGGGTTCAAATGCCTCCATTTTTCATGCCTCCACCATGCCTCCATATTTTAAAACTTTAATAACTCAAAATTTATAACTTAAAAGTCAAAATAAAACCGTTGGATATGATCTACATCATTTTATCTATGTGCTCATAAAAAATTATCACATTTCGATTTTGTTTTTATGTGAATCAATAAGTTGAAAAATCAACGTCTAGAAATTATCCACATTAGTATGTTTTTTACAAGCTCTTGATGACAACCAAAACAAAATTGAAATATCATAATTTTTTACACGTGTATAGATAAAATGATGTACAACATATCCAACGGTTTTATTTTTACTTTTAAGTTTTAAATTTTGAGTTATTAAAGTTTTAAAATATGGAGGCATGATGGAGGCATGAAAAATGGAGGCATTTGAACTCTCCTCTATTTAATATATTGTAAAGAAAAAATTATACATATGATCATCATTAGGTGTTGAATAAGATAATTTGAATAAATTTTAAAAATATCAATATGACCAAGATGATCATTATACAATACTTATTTGATATATTTTTGAAATTTTAATATATTATTTTTGTTATTAAGATATTACTTATCTATCATTTTTTATCATTAGAATTGCAAAAGTATAATTTAAGAGTTAAGACGGAAGACCTTCAAAGTTTTAATTCGTACCGAATTTGTCCTATGCCTAACATTTAAAAAAAAAAATCAATTATACTAACATTAGTTTGTGGCACCATAAATTAATTAAAAATAATAGTATATCTTATTATAAATATCATTAGATATGGATGTGAATGTGGATCTTCATATACTTTTTAGTCCGACAATAAAAGTGTGACTAATTTGTTACGAATTAAAAAGTTTAAAGATAAAAAACGATTCCTTTAAAATTTTACGGACCAAAAAATAGTAATAAAGTAATATTTACTAAGCACGTCACACTCTAATTTTGCTCATAAAAGTGGCGAACTGGCTCATTAACAGCTTGGTCTAGTAACGAGCGAGCTGTAACCGAGCGAGTCAAGTGCAAATCACGATCGAGCCACGAGTTACGAGATTTTTTGCCACACCTAGTCATGATTCAAGCTGAGGTTTTAGCTCGGATGCCCTAGGTCCAGCTCGCTCGGCTGTAGCTCGGTCCATAATTAACAAGCTGAGTTAGGGCCTAACTCGGACCGAGCCAGCTCGTTGCCACCCCTAATCTAAACATATTTTATTATTTTAATATGGTATTTGATGGATGTATCAAATTTGAAAATTTTTAAATTTAAATTAGTCTTGTATTAAAATTTATTATAAATTTTAGAACTTTTGGTGCAAAAAATAAATTAATTTTAAATCATTCCAAATTGAATGCATGTCATTTTTAAATAACATATAAGTTTCAAAAATATTTATGTGTATTATTGTACTATAAAGTCGAATTCACTATAACTAAAACAAGACTAAT
>JAJGRW010000094.1:287984-413348 GCA_025461045.1 Carex parvula | reverse complement strand
CATACATTGTGACGAAACCCCCGAAATACCCCGGTTGATTTGCATAATTATTTTTGCCAGCTGAATAATGATACTAGTTCAAACACAAGATCTAACCTTGGTGACCAGTTGTCGGGGAAGATGATATGGCCAAAATTGAGGATCAGATTAGGATGCAAGATGTAAGGAAGGAGTGACAATCGTCTATTCCTTTTATTAATCGAGGATTGCAGCATCCTTGTCCGGCATTTTATGATGACGTGCCGATGCCATACAAGGATGAAGCATTTTTTGGTTATCCACCCAGAATCGACGGTCCATTTTCGGTGGGACAGATATTTGAATCCAAAGCTGATCTTAAATCGAAGTTGAGTGGATTTGCCATGGATAATAACTTAGAATTACAACAAACCCAGAGCAATCGTAGTGTCTATGTGGTTATATGTAGAGCGGAGGGGTGTCCTTGGAGGTTATACGCAAAAACCACTGAGACGGGCAATTGGACAATTGCAACAAACTCATACGAGTACAATTGTTACAGTACTGCCTGCACCATGGCATCTGAGACATACCCGAGATCTCCTACTTCTCTTTCCGGTTCTGGCACTGGCTGGCTCAAAATTTCTTCATTGTTTTGCGTTGGATAAATCGATGCCATGCCGTTCTTGAAGAACCAATCCATATACTCGGGATACCTGCAATCACCAATTAAAATAAATTAATTCATCACTTGGTCCGAATTCTAAATTTAAAAAAAAATTACTCGTACCTATCCATATCGTAAGGCCCTGCTCTCCAACTGTTAGGGGTTGTGCCGCGATATAATCCTCAAAGTGCTGGCTCCAGTCTACACTGAATCCGTCTTCTGACAAACCATTCGCATGTTTCCATTCGCAGAGGTCTTCAATATACTCGAAGGGTGGTGGAGCTGGCGGAGGAACTGCCTGAAATAATCCGAACTGCCGAAAAACCCTCTCAGGACAGTGAATCTCTAACTCCCAAAAATAGACCAACCACACGTGACATCTAAATATCTCCCGGTCTCTTATCCCGCGCCAAGGTTGTTGGTGATAGTAACTCACATACGGCATCCAGTTGACAACATTTGCCTTTAGACGCTCAAACTGGTTACGAAATTGCGATGTACCTAAGTTGTGAACACATGACAAATACATATTGAATAAACACTAAATTATATTGAAAAACATAATTTAAATACATATTTAAAAATACATATTTAAATAAATGTACCTCTAATAGGGTTGCCATCTCATTCATGCGGAATAGTCTAATTTGCACCAAAAGTCATCCTCTCTAATAGAACGTCGCCGCCAAATGGTAAATCGTTTCTAGGTCTGGGCCGGCCTATAGAAAATGAGTCGAAGACCACATCTGCAGCAGTAGTAATGGACCATTAATCGAAGCCGTTGGCTTTCTGCAGCATGGGACACTCGCGATACAGCATGCAAGCACAACACCTCCCCATTGTAGTCCTGATCCAGAGTCTCAAATTCTCTAAGAACTGTAGTACATGATCGGAACAGAACTTGAATTCGCATCGAAAAACATTACGGACCCAAACAAGTCCATGCAATATGCCCTATGTATCGGTCGACTGTCTGCTGGGCAGTGAATTGTGTCAATTCCTCACCAAAGTGGTCCTTCAACCATTTAAGGCGCATATGATATTTTGATCTCTTAATTCTCTCGTTGTGTGTGCCTCTGTTTACCACCTGTGAGTAAAAAATTCATCATCACTAGCTTCATTACCGTCATCCACCTCATGTCCTAGGCAATCTTCGATCAATTGTGACCAATTATCATCTGTATGTTCATAAATTGTCTTCCCTGTAAATATAGATGTTAGAGATAAACATATACTTGATATTATAATACATTTATTTATATACAATTTATTTACACTACAATACACTAAAAAAAAGCTAAATTACTCTAAATATTTATACAGTTTATTTACACTAAATATTTATACGATTTATTTACACTAAATATTTATACAATTTATATATACTACATTTATTTACACTAATTTTATTTACCTAAATTTATTTACATTACATTATTTACACTAAATTTATTTACACTAATTACTCTAAATTACTCTAATTACTCTAAATATTTATAGAATTTATTTACACTAAATTACTTGCATTAAATATAAATTAATAACAAAAATATAAATTAGCAACAAAAAATATTTTACCGCTAACAGGTAACCCCACAGACAGTTGACATCTTCCAATGTCACTGTGCACTCCCCCATCGGAAGATGAAAAGTTTCGTCTCGGGCCTCCACCTCTCGACAAGCGCAGTGATCAACCCTTTATCAACATAACAATGAGTCACATCCGTCATTTGGTGTAAGCCTAAGTTCACCAAACCTTGTTTCATCCAAGGTTGGTAATTAATGCTCATTTGGCGAGGAGGACCAGGACGCAGTGCATAATCAGGCTGAACGATAATTTCATGCAAAAAATATAAACAACAAAAATTAATCCTGACTTATAAGTTTATTTTGAAATTTAAATCCAAACCAATATTAAACAAATACATTCGCATTCGCCATCCATATCTTGTGTTGTTCATTAGGCAATTGCAACAAAGATTGTTCATCAGCCATTTTGCACTACAATATAAATAAAATTACAATATAGAAAAACTCTAATTAGTTAACAAATAAAATATTCCATTAGCTAATTTACTCTACATACAAAATTAAAAAAAAATCTACAATTAGTTAAATTATACTAAAAAAAGTCTAAATTCACTAAAAAAAAACTAAATTATTCTACATTTATTTAAAAAAAAATTATGAGTAAGATTACTCTACATGCAAACCAAATCATTCTACAATTACTAAACACTAAATACACTAAATTACTCTAAATATTTATACAATTTATTTACATTAAATATTTATACAATATATATACAATTTATTTACACTAAATTTATTTACACTATAATACGCTAAATTTACACTACAATACACTAAATTACACTACAATACACTAAAAAAAGCTAATTTACTCTACAAACAAACTAAACTAAATAATTCTACAAAAAAAAATATAAAATTCGGATTTTTTTTTTCAAATTAAAAATTTACACTACAATACATTAAATTTACACTACAATACACTAAATTACACTACAATACACTAAAAAAAGCTAATTTACTCTATATACAAACTAAACTAAATAATTCTACAAAAAAAATATATAATTCGGATTTTTTTTCAAATTAAAAATTTACACTACAATACATTACAATACACTAAATTTACACTACAATACACTAAATTACACTGCAATACACTAAAAAAAACTAAATTACTCTACATACAAACTAAACTAAATAATTCTACAAAAAAAAATATATAAAATTCGGATTTTTTTTCAAAATTTAACACATACCTAACGAAACTTGTAGATCTGAAGTTCTTTTTGTTCTCCTCTCAAAATTATACTAAAATATGTGATTAGAATAAAAATGATGAAATTTTGAGGGGGTTAAAATTCAATCTTTGGTTGTCTCTGGTAGGGGAAGGAGAAGAGAAGAAAATCGAAGGTGGGTCTCGGGTAGGGGCAAGAAGAAGAAAGGAAAGAAGCCCGTTGTTTTGGAAATTAAAATAGCTATACCGAATTGGCAATTCGGTATAGCCTAAAAAAAACAGTGCACCGAATTGCCAACTCGGTATGGCCCCTTTTCGGATTTTCTGTGGTGTTGTTCCTACAACCCCCGAAAGTCCTCTGGACTGAATTGCCAATTCAGTCCAGAAAAAAAAAAATCCTTCATACCGAATTGGCAGTTCGGTTCTTATGATTTTTGTAAAAAAAATAAGTAATCAAGGTTTTTTTTTTTAAATTAATTATTTTAATTACGTTTTCTAAAAAAAAATCCTATTTTGAACATGGAATCTTACCTTTAAACAATTTGGAATTGACAAGTAAAAGTAGGTACAAATTTCAGAACAAAAATTAAAAGTTGGTACCGCAGTTTCAAAATGTGGTACTTATTTGGGGCCATCGATTGAAACTGCAGTTCCTTTCTTCTGATATCGTAGTTTCAAACTGTGATCATAATAAAAATGAAATTTTTCAGAAAAAAGGATTGTTTGATTTTTATTTTATTTTTTGAAGATAGTAAATTAAAAAATTTCGGAGGAAATCGTACTGGAACGAAAATTCCTTCCTCCAAGAAGCACTCGAGGTTCCATGAATAGATCCATATTTAATTCTTTCAATGGGCCGGGGTCCAAAGGCACTTGCAAAGTTGCAATGTGATGCATGCTATACATTTTACATTATTACACCGATTGCAATCCATATTCAATGCTCCAAAATAATGTGATGCACGCTGTTCTTCTGTGGCTCTCAAGTCTCAACCATTTTTATTTTTTTTATTTTGGTGATTATAAGCAGGAGTATATTGGGTATCATTTTGTGACTCGCCTTGGAGGTGTCTTGGACATTTTTGTTGGTCAACTTTTACAATTCCCATAATTTGTGTAAGGATGGAAATTTTTTAATTGTGGGTATTTTATCATTGTAGGGTGGTTGTCTCACAGTACCGGTTACACTGGGTGTACTGATACCAGCAACGTTAGATATAGCTGCTTGCTGTTGGCTGGTAACTAATGCTAATTATGTCCTATAATGTTATCAATTTATCATCTCTTAGCTAAAGTTGTGGTGTTTGCTGTAAATTTCGAAACATTAAAATACCGATCTATTCAATTGTTTATCGACAATTTAAATATACTAGAAAACATACATATTGAATGGAAGATAAATAATTTGCTCCTCATATTTCATAAATGATACAAATCCAGAATAAATGAATGACTCAACAAGAAAGAAAATTTGGTACAACAAATGAAATTTGAAATCCTAACAATCGATGTGAAGGCTCACTTATTCATAACCTCGGTAGACTTGTCGACTAATACATATGCACCTCACCAAACTAACTCGAAGTGCTCCATGCGTGGACAGACGCACATGCTCAGCTAGTCAGGTCCATCTTTATGCCGGAGATCGTCACCTTACCCTGGCCATGCCTTGGCACAAGTGTCACCTCGATTGTCTCATTACCATTGATTCCAAGATCATCTATCACCTCAGTGAGACCAAACTGGATGCTAGTTTCAATGCCCATGCCCATCTTATCGTGCTTGTGCTTGTGTGGTACATGAGTGAAGCTACCAATGAATTCACGACCTGCTGGGGCAACAGTCTTGTGATTGTTAGCATTGACAAACACGTCGAACTTGGCACGAATATCCCTGTCATATTTTATACCGCTGATCTTTAGTACCTCTTCCGTCAACTTCTTTTCCAGATCGCTCCTGTTTGTCTTTGGGCGCCTCACGGTTGCACGTACTGGTGCGTCTAGTACCAAGGGGAATTGTGCTTCCTTCAGGATAGGCCTGGATTCTAGGGACCTTGTTTTTGGCGTATCAGTGACTTGGGGCTTCTTGTCCAACCACTCGATTGGGACGTCTTGATACTTGTACCTCATCAGTCTTTCTGAATCAAGGCAATCAGCTACCTGTCATGATGATATAATTGAAAGTGTCAGTTAAGAATGTTACAACTAGTAAATTTGGACAAATATGTAACATGTATAATATAAATAAATAATATAGCAATAGTTTCTTTTCAAGCAATGAGAACATATTAGTTACGAATTTAAAAAATATTATAGTCCGTTTTTTTATGTTAATTTATACCGTAATTTGCACGAGCTCGGCATTCTCATCATAGAGGTGGAAGGACGCGTTTAGCCAATCAGGGTCACAGATGTCAATATTTCTCCTTCCAAGAGTCTTCCAGATGTTCCACATGCGGTCTATATTCGAATGGTGCGCATAAAAGAGTGGGTCCCGTCCGGCAGAGTACAAGTTCCCCATGTCCTCATGGTTGGGCTGGAGCGGATCACCAACCCAGTCATGAACTGTGTTGTGCGGTGTGCTCTCAATGGAGCCTCCACCAGGGTTTGGTTTGGAACCGGCCTTGTATGCCTTCCCGAAGAACATCTCGGGTGTAGAGCTATTAGTTCTCATCTGAAACAGAGTGTAGGAAAGTTCGTTAGCAAATGTACATAATATCTGAAGTACCCTATTTGGGATAAGATACTTAATTACATTTAAATAGCGATTAAAAATTGAAAAGAAATTTTTCATCATACCTGCCGATACATGATTGTGAGATTATGATCCACCATTTGTGATTCGGAGAAATTGTCATGACTACTGTTGTGCTCTTTATCATCCCCAAAATCCAGATCGACCATCTTAGGTGGCATGTGATCTGGGTTCCTGAACACGTTAAACATCGGCAACCTTGGATTTGTGTACATGGTCGGCATCTTCATCCCAGCAGCTGAGTCCCAATTCCAGTACGGCATCGCAAAAGTGGGATCATTAATCAAGCTCCCCAAAATCTTCTCAAAATAGTACAGATAGCAACGGTGAAACGGGAAGAAGAGCCAGGAGGCATGCACCTGGAGCTCTACATTAGGCAACCCAGCTTGGTCGTATGCACCATCACAGTAAGCACAGTGTATCATGGCCTGTTGCTTAAAGCTGCGGGGGTCGTCAGCCGGCAATGCCTTCATGCGTCTGAGGGCTTCACTGTACTTGTCAATGTATGCTTTGTCGACCAAATGTGCAGCCGGGCGCACTCTGAGCGGTGTGTCGAGTCCTGGCGGGGTGAATATCTTAGGCGCCTTAGCAGACCCGGGAGGACAACATGTCGTGGGAACTGCACCTTTAGGCAGGTCAGCTGGGCCACAGTTTCCAATTTGTGGGGTGGCTACAGGATCTGCTTTAGCGACATTTTTTGTGCTTACTGCTGCAGCGGCACCGTATAGTCCACCCAGGCCGATCAGCACATCACGACGGTTCAGTGCCGAGTCAGAATCATTCTGGTTGTTTGGACTTTTAGCACTGCATGAGATGGCCGGATTGCGTTTATGGGTACGGGTTGAGAGAGGGGCTCGGGCTTGTGCTGGGAGGAAGGGGCACGAAGGGGAAGCCGAAGATGTTCGTTTGGCGGGGCAAGGTGGTTTAGTGATTAACTGAGAGAGAGAGGCCATGACAGTGTTTGAGTGTGGGATGGATTCCTTTGGGTGATCATAGGTTCATTTATAGAGTTTCGGATGATCTCTAAGCTACGTGCATGGCCGACTTGCACGAGTTTCACGAGGGTTCATGGATGTTTGAATTATATATGTCAGTAGCTTTAATTTTTTCAGATTTGTAAGTCTTTACAGTTCGGGACTGCAAAGAGCAACACGTGAATCACGCATACGCATAGGCTCAGAGAACATGGAAGAGATAATATTGAATTTATTTATTTTTAAATCTCCGAGACTCCCAAGTCCGAACGACAATTTAGTAAAATAATAATAAAATAATAAAGTATAAACACAAATATGGCAGAGTGAATGGTCCTGTAAATTGTAATAGAATATCTACTTGCAAATCACAGGTATATACCATGCAAAGCTATAACGTGCGTAGCTCCATTGCAAATCACATATTTATTTTGTTATTACCGACTGACTATGCGCCAATCTAATTAATTAAGCATTGATTGAGGGTGGCTTACCCAACTTTGTAAATTAATTTTCTAATTTCTTTTCTTTAAATTTCTAATTTTTACAACTACTATACTTATATCTTTAGCCACTTTATAAATAAAATTACACTATGATAATTAATTTAATCCCCTTAATCTCAAGTTTCTAGTTCCTTCTTATAAGAATACCGAGGCGGATATAAAGGTTAGACAGGATGCTTAGCTACTTCTGTGATTTTAAAATTTTAATTATGTATATTCAATTAAGCATTGATTGAGGGTGGCTTACCCAACATTTTATATTGCAATTAATTAACCATTAAGCTTGTTCTAAAACAAATTTCAAGCATGAATCACGAGGCGGGAAGCATGAATAAGCATGAATCACAAGACATAGATCTGCATTCCATAGCACAAATTCATTTGCTAAAATAGTAATATCGAGGCAAGAGGACCCGAACTCGTGATTCATGCTTGAAATGCAGATCTATGTCTTAATTAGGGATCTGGATTCTCTGCGGTGATACTGTTTATAAACACCCTGGTGCGAGTTGTCCGTTGTCGAATATATCCTGAGAGTAGGGCTGCACAAAATCGCTCAAATTCGTAACTTGCTAACTGCTCGTTTTAACTCGCTTATTTATAACTCGAGTTACTTCCAACTCGAGTTGGCTGACTCGTTTAATAAATGAGCTGAGTTTGAGCATACATCAACTCGCTCATTAACAACTCGAGTTACATAAAATTCGTCACAATAAATTTTATGCCCTTCTAAATGACTCCTAAGCTATTTTTTGGATTGTTTGTTTTGTTAGTTTATCTTGTTAATTATGTTTGAATTGTTTGTGTTTAGTTAAACTCTTACTAAGCCATTTGAATTGTTTGTATTTAGATAAACTCTTACTAGTATATATATAACTATAACTAAGGAAATTGACTGATCAAACGAGTTGTGAGTCAACTCGAGTTGGTACTGAGCTGAACTTGAGTCAGCTTTACATCTCGTTATTGCCATCCCAACTCGAGTTGACTCGCTCAAACTCAGCTCATTTACAACCCTACCTCAGAGTGTTCCACATTAATGAACATTTGTATGCGGTTCAAGAAATCTACTGCTTTGATTCAATCTTTTCACAAGGACGAGGTCTCGAGTAAATCCACGTGTCATGTGTGCAGCAGCGGCGTAAATAACCCGGATCCAAATCTGCTGAAATTACAGCACATGAACAGTGTTTCTGAAATTCCTGAAATTCACAATCCAGCCATTGAACTGTTTAGAGATACGTGCACAGAAAAACTAGCTGTTTCGAGATGCATGCACAAAAAAAGTTGAACGGCTGGATTCGGAATTTCAGAAATTCCAGGAACACTGTTCATGTGTTTTGAATTTCAGCAGATCCGATTCCTAATAACCCCATCCACTAGGAATTCACATCATCTGCATTAACGTATGGTTTGCGTTAATTTTCAGAATGTCTAAACAGAATTCGGATTAACTTGACTCGCACTTATAGCACACGAGACTCTTTTAATATTAGCGTGGATTAAATTGGACGGTCCAGATTTTAACTCAAAATTTTTGCTAACCTTTAAATCCAGTATGGAGTGGGTTGCTTTAAAATTTGAATATACATAATTAAAATTTTAAAATCACAGAAGTAGCTAAGCATCCTGTCTAACCTTTATATCCGTCTCAGTATTCATATAAAAAGGAACTAGCTAGAAACTTGAGATTAAGGGGATTAAATTAATTATCATAGTGTAATTTTATTTATAAAGTGGCTAAAGATATAAGTATAGTAGTTGTAAAAATTAGAAATTTAAAGAAAAGAAATTAGAAAATTAATGTACAAAGTTGGGTAAGCCACCCTCAATCAATGCTTAATTAATTAGATTGGCGCATAGTCAGTCGGTAATAACAAAATAAATATGTGATGTGCAATGGAGCTACGCACGTTATAGCTTTGCATGGTATATACCTGTGATTTGCAAGTAGATATTCTATTACAATTTACAGGACCATTCACTCTGCCATATTTGTGTTTATACTTTATTATTTTATTATTATTTTACTAAATTGTCGTTCGGACTTGGGAGTCTCGGAGATTTAAAAATAAATAAATTCAATCTTATCTCTTCCATGTTCTCTGAGCCTATGCGTATGCGTGATTCACGTGTTGCTCTTTGCTAATTTATCTCTCCTCCAGGCTCCAGTAGTCCAGTTCCAAGCTTTCTGTTGAAAAATTAATTACAAATGATTATCATTAATTATTGCTGTTTTCTTATCATAAAATTAATTAATTAGGAAATTGCTAATATGCTACGCGTAACATAGAGGGCCTCCATGCTACGGCTCAATATTTGAGTTTTCAAAATTCTAACAGTCGATTCAAACCGTTCAACATGATCTCCATATGAATATGTACTTGCAAACCAAATTTTAGAATTTTTTAGAATTTTTTTACTATTTTTTTAGATAGTTAGAAAATCACTTGATCTGAAAATTCTGTACCATTTAGATCAAGTGTTTTTCTACCTATCTAAAAAAATAGTAAAAAAATTCTAAAAAAATCTAAAATTTGTTTTAGAACAAGCTTTAATGGTTAATTAATTACAATATAAAATGTCATTTTCTTATTTACCTCGTGCATTTAATTAAACTAGAATAATCCATGTTAGGTTGGTGTTGGACCCGTTGGTTCAAGAAGCTCCCTATTAATACCCCCACACAATGCCCATTTCCATCCATCCATCAGTTGAAAAGCTTAATTAAAACCATGGCTGCTCTCACACTCTTTATCTTTTCCCTCCTTGTATCAACAACCTTCGCCATTGAAGACCTCGAGAAACCTCAAGTCGTTGAGAAAGAAGAGAGACCCGCATTCCAAGCTCTTCCTCTTCGGCTAGCTGCCGATAAGAAAGAATTCTACTTCCATGTGTACTTCCACGAGATTTTCGATGGTGTCAACAAGACCACAGAAACAGTAATAAGCCCGAATAATGATTTCCCCGAATTCGGTCAAATTGGGATCATGGATGTGCCCTTGTGGAGTGACCTTAACGAAAAGACGCTCATTGCCCGAATGCAAGGTGCCGCTCTTCAATCAGATAAAAATACTTATGGCTGGCACTTGAGTTGCAGCATTGAGTTTGAGTTGCCTGCGTAAGTTCTTCCTAGATATATAGTATTTATAATTAATTTGTGTTCTTTATTTTGTTAATTTTCGGCTCTGAACTGTTTCGTCTATACTCTCAAAATTGCAAATAGAAAAAGACACCATTGCATGCTTAGTGAAAAATAAAAAGAATTAGAAATGTGCATATTTACAGCCATATAGAAAACATGTTCTTACATGGGGCTTGATCTGGTACTGTTGTAACCTACCAGCGAACAATTCATTGATTTTTATTTTTTTATTCTATAACCTTATTATGTATAATTTTATTAGGTTGAAAGGTTCGACCCTTCAGATAATGGGGCGGGCGCTACAACTGACATCTCCGAGGGAGTTTGCCATTGTCGGTGGGACCGGGGTGTTCACATTGGCACAAGGTGTGATATATGGAAGAAGACTGAGCTCACCAGATGATTCGCTTTGGATCGAGCTTAAAATCAACGGGTACTACACCCCCATGACGCAACCCCCATGGAACTGATATCTAGCTAGCTAACAGATAGTGATGCTCGTATTGCTATGGTTTACGGCTTTACGCAACTCTGCTGCTTTTTTTTTTTTTTCTTAGTTTGCTACTTTTGAACTTTAATTATGGGTTAAGGATCAGTTTCTGTTCCGAAATAATGTACCAGCTGGTTGTCTTTTTTAGAACCAGAAAATAATCTTGTTGCCAACTTGCCATATGATGCATTACAATCTTTATTTCAAAAAGAAAAAAATGTTCTAGGATCTGTAAATTTTAAAAGGGGCATATGCCAATTCTCTTCTAACCATAATCAGTAGTTTGAAAAAAAAATTGTAGACATAAAAGTAATTCAAGCAACTACTCCAAATTAGCCTGTAATGCAAAGAGTTATTTGCAATATAAACAAATGAAAAACTGAAATTAATAAATAATGAGGTTAAGAATGATATATATTCTGACATGAAAATAAACCTTGAAGCAAGAACAGCTGAGAGAAGGGAAGAGAGGGAAGAGAGAACGACGCATGAAGACAACAAGAGGCAGCACATAAGAGCTTCTTGCGCTATTGTTTTTTTTTTTTTAATCGCTAGAGGCAACGAACTGAGCGAAGGGATATATACAACAACAAAGTAGGCACTTATCGCGAGGGAATTCCGTCGCGAAAAATATCGTTGCGAAAAGTAGACACTTTTCGCGACAGAGTACCGTCATAACTATGCTTTTTCTTTTCGCAACGATACTTTTCGCGACGGAGTTCCCTCGCGATAAATGCTTACTTTTTGTTGTCCAGAAAAGAGAACGACGCACGCGCCGTGGGAAAAAATTATTCACTCCGACTTGGTTATTTTTTTTTTCCATCTTTTTAACACTGAGGTGGGAACGGATTGGGAAGAAACAGCGAGAAGGGATGGGAAAAAAATGGGACCTCCGAATGCTGCTGGGAAATAGTGTTGAAATTTTGTCCCGATCCCATTAATTCCCATTAAATGAAGTACGATTTGAAATCTAGTGGTAGAGCTTTTCAAGGACCAAACAATGTGGCATGAAGCTGTCCCGCTTTTTTTTTTATTAATAGCATTATAAAAGTTAAAATTAAATCAGTGGCATTATTTTGAGAAGATGTTGAAAATATATAGCACAACCGCAATTATTCATTATGAAATAGCTTTCTTTTCGGGATGCTACTATTCATCCGGGCCCAATATTATTTTGGGCCACTACTATTCATTTTGGCCCACGTTTTTCTTATCGCCTAGTTAAGTCAGTCAGAATTAAAATAAAAAATATATAAATTAGAAGTGAAATTATTTGTCAAAATAGTATTTGCGAGAACATTGATTTTTTAGAATTCAAGAATAATTATTTCTCATTTGGGATGTCTTGATGATTGTAATACAAAGGGAACAAATTGAATACATGAGCTGAATTAGTACGTTGCAATTTGAACGTGAACATTGTTGGATTTATGGACAACAAATTAAATATGTGTGCTCTATGATCACCACTTGTGGGCCCTATGACAAAACGTAGATTCCAAATCCAGTATCATCAGACCAAAATCAGATAATGAACTCCACTGGTACATTTTGAACTGTAAACTTCGAATTTTCAGGTTATCTAGTGTCCTGTTTTACTGTTTTCAATGTTATGAGAACATGCCGTGGAGTCTTTCTAGGTTGGAGAGAAGTTGCATTTCCAGTGGTGCTTGTTTTTTTGACAATTTACATATGTGTGCTGAGAAATTTTAAGTAGACATTGAATATCAATAGTAACTATGACAGTTTGGGCATATCGACAATTTTACTCAAAAGTGTTAAGTCGACATGCCCAAACTATATAATGCTTCAAATGATATGACATAATCATGCTAATTACTTGAATGAAGTTGATACCAGTATTGAGAATATGCAATGATTTAACCCAACATAACAATTATCACACAGTAAATTGTCAACTTCCAAATCTTTGTTTAATTACCAGCAAATTATAAATCTCTTCAAGAGCTTGATTTAATCGCTTCGTTCAAGTAAAAGCTAGAAACCTTCAGTCCTAATAATCTGACTTTGATAAAAAATGACGACAAAAATAAGTGGGTCAATCATACCAAGCTTAATTAGGTGGCAGTCCACAAATACTCTTTTAAGTGAACAAACTAATGTACATCATTTTTTATACCCATCACATGTGTACAAGAGATCTGACAAGTCTTTGATCTGCTTAAGCCAAGGATTAAGGTTTAAGACAAGTTTATGCCGTTTAATTAGACCCACCATTTTGCACACTATTTGCTAAAGTAGAGATCAAAATTTCTCATATGTGGGATTGACACCACCGCCCCCCCCCCCCAATAATTTTAATTATCTTCATAAAAAACTCAGTTATGTTGCCTATGTTATGGAAAGGCATTGTATTCAAATGGTAACAACCATCCCATATGCAAATCAGCTGGTGGAGTAATGTAATAAAACTCATATTTCATTTGCATGTTAACAATACGGAAACTGCAGTTGCATTCTTATTCCTAAATTCTACCTAAAATAAAAAAAAATTGAGCTTTGTGCTGGTATGAATTGGATGTGAAACCATCAGTTGAGTTAATAATAGAAAGCCAAGGCAATTCAATCATATGTTGATTAATTCGACCTCAATATTAGAGGTTCAATCTTGTATTCAAAGAATCCAGCAACAGCTTGGTGTTAACAATAACTATGAAATATTAGGTGCTAGCTTATTTCACCTTGTTGTGAAATCGTTGGGCACACAGGTTGACAGACCAAGACCGCCACAAATTTTTGAAACACAGTTGCACATTCTCTAATCAGTGGAAATAGACCCAACTTTCCCATATAATATTGAAGCATCCCTGAAAGAGAACAATGTAAAGATAGACTGCTTATTAGCAGATTTTGAGGAAGTATTGAACTGGTATCTGACAAAAACAGACTAACTCTGGTAAAATATGTTCCTGAGAAATTTCACAGTTTAGTCCTTGGCAAGAAATTTATTCGTTACATTTAATCAAGAAGCCTCTCTAATTTCTCAACACGATTTAGTCCTTGGTTTCGAAGAAAACACCAAGGCAAACCTTATTTCGCATCAAACAACTGGCTACCAAATCAGAAAGACGGCTATGACTGGTACCTGTCAGGAACCAACCAAAAAGACCCTACAACTGTTCCAATACTCACACATTCATCAAAAATAAAAAAAATCCAAAAATCATATAACTCTAATACAGATACTGCCACAACAAAGAATCCAACTTAGCTAGTCTGTTTGACCCTAAAAAGTTGTCACATGATAAATGGCAATTTCCGGGGCAATTAAAATGCTAAAGTCACATTCAGGTCTTTCAAAACAAATTGAGTACAGCATGTTAAAATTCGTGGTAGTATTCTACATGCAAAACCATGAATTTTGGTATCTAAAATGGTTAAAATCACTAAGGAATTAATTTCCTATAAAGGAAATAATGACTGGATAATATGCTGTGTGCAAATTTCGATTGTACTTAGCAAAATTCATGCTAAAACAGTCACTGGGTACGAATTGGTGCCATCAAACAAATCTCAATGGTACTGGACCCACATGTCAGCGACTCAATGGTGTTTTCGCTGATTAGCCAGGATGGATGGATGTGGTCTACCAAATAACCATACGTGAACTGAACTGTCAATGCCTCGGCTCACTGTAAGAAAAGACCACACAAATCCCATATGAAACCGCTGGGGTTTAAAACTAGGCGGGGTGACCCCTTCATCTTACGTGATCCCGGGGCATGATAGACCAATAGAAGGCTATGCACGGTTCATGGTGTGCCCGGTCCAGCTACGAGATGTAATAGCTCAAAAGAGAGAACATGACAAGTGGGGCCTACTAGTCAGTATTCTCTTCTTCTCTCTCCCTTTGCCCCGAGCACAGACTCAACTCCTGATTCGATGAAATGATGTGGAGTCTAGATGAAGCCTTACCTGGGCTTACACGAACCTTCTCCCTTTGTTCTTCACTATTCTCCCTCAGATGAGGTGAGATACGATTAAACCAAACCCAAACCCGAGAAGAGAAAAGAAATGAAAATGAAAACTTGAAACATAGTGCAAATTGGGTCCTGGGATTCTAAAGGAGTGATACTCGAGCCTTTACGATGCTACCAGATATTCCAATTTAAATGAAAAGGCATTAAATTGAGCCTGTGTCCGATTATGACATGGTGCAGCTCGGGTCTGAGTAGAACACGTTAAATTAGCTCAGTAAAGGGTATGGTATACCCTGGAACACCTTAAGAAATGTATACCAATGCTAAAGGTGTATGCCCGAGAGCCATAGCGCAAAAATCAAGAAAAGAGTATATTAAGCCCGGTGTGCCGCCGATACAGTGCATGTATATGCCTCTACAGCTGTTAATACGATAAGGGGTCCCCAGGATACGTGTTATACAGTGTATGGATAAAGACAAAGATGGAAATTCCTCTCCCAGGGGGCTGGAGCACGTGAATAGAAGTTTCCATTCAGAGACCAGTTCATGAAGGGCTAGGATGCCGGTTATAATGATCTGATGAGATCCAAAGGCTACAAATGCTACACCCAGCTAAATATGATGTGTATGAGTGTGATTGGTCAAGCCCATGCCATGTATGCACCTAAATGTGAAGCAAACAACAAAGACCCTTGATCGAGCAGCTGATGTGCATGATGATAGCCACATCACCAAACCCTAAAACCCTAGACCCTTGCTGTCTTATATAAGGCACCCCAAATGCAGATGAATGAGATACTTCTTCTTATCCAGAGAGCCCTGTAAGAAAAGCAAGTTAGAAAAAACCTCCATTTTCAAAGAGAGTTAGGTTAGAGCTCCAAAGCTTGAAGCTTTCTTAAGCAAGTTTAATAGGTAATCAATACCTATGTGATGTAAGCTCTTAATGAGCAATGGTTTGTATATATTTCATGAAATCGAAATAAAGAAGCTTTTGATGAATTTCTTCCCTTTCTCTTCTCTGTCTTGAGTTTGATTTTCTTCTGTTATTTTCTTTTTATTCAAAACTTTCAAAAATGACAAAATGTGAGAGATACATGATTTCTAGTTCATTATAGGATGAATAAACTGAAATATGTAGCTTGATGATCAAACAAGATATTTTATTTCCTTTTCTTGCATTTTTTCTTTCTTTACCATGGTAATTTAAACAAAAAAAATATGTGTAATATATAAACTTGTTAAAAAAATGCATATCTTAATCTCTCCTTCTATTTTCTGAAATTTATGCCTTTATATAAAGAAAATGATAATAAATAAAAATATGAGGTTTTCTTACTATTTTTCCCTCCTTTTTCCTTTTCTTTTTCTTTACTATCTTTTTTGTTTTTCTTTAAAAGTTCTTTAATTCTTGTATAAAATAAGTAAATGATGTCTAATAAGGGTGTTTGAGCTGGATAGCTCCACCTTTATTTAATTCATTTAGTTATTTTATTGATAGGATTAAAGAATAAAAAAAATATGTGTATGAAAGGGTTATTGAAGTTTGAGCTGGATAGCTCCTTCTTTAATTCCTATTAAGAGGGCCATTTTGCACATAAAAGATACTTAATTTCCATATGCATAAACATGCTCATGTATAATCAAGTTAAGAAGGAAATTAAGTGATTTAATGTGTAAATAGTGAGAAATTGAGGTTTAAAATGTAAAAAGCAGTAGCATTTGTCTATAATATGCCATTTACATTTTTAATCTATGATATTTCAATGGCTTGCCCTTTTGGACCTATTTGTACATGAGAGGATATTTGATTTCTTTAAGCAACCATGTTAAAAAGAAATTAAAAATCTTGAATATGCAAATAGTGAGAGATAGAAGGTTTAAAATGCAAATAAACAACAAGTTATACTTGTTCATGACATTTGCATCTTTAAACTTAATGAAATCTCAATGATATGTCCTTCAAAGATCAAAAACATGATTTTTATAAAATCAGGGACCTCCCTGCAAATTCCCAGTTTTCTGATAATTTTTGAGATTTAAGAATGTAAAATGGGATTTTTGAGTTGTCTTTCCTTTCTTTTTGTTTGTCAACACCAAATGATAGCTTAAAAGGCTATGAAACTTTATTTAAATGATGAATGATTCACAAACTTGGTTGCAAATACCTTAAACCAGTCCCTAATGCCCTCTGGAACAGTGGACCAACACCAAATCACAAAGCATGTATCATTGGTACAAAGAAAACACTTAAACATGCTAAATTGACCTCTTCTGGTAAATGGCACAATCTGGACTGATACATGAACCAAAATGGAAAATGGACATCACCATCAGATAGAGGACACCAAAACACACAAGATTGACACAAAATTTTACATTTTTATGATTTTATTTCAATTTTATATGAATTTTTGAAGTTCAGTTTCAAAAACAGAAAAAATCAACATTTACATAAAAAAGGGCTGCTGCTGGTAAATGGGCAGTATTGAATGGCTGGAAAACCAAACTGAAGAACAAACATCATGATTAAATAGAAGACTTCAAAATACACAAAATGGAGACAAGTTTCATATTTTTCTGATTTTATTTCAATTTATTATGAATTTTCCAAGTTCATCACTTAAAAACAACAAAAATCACCAATTAAAATGGGAAAATGACCTTCAATGCTCTCTGACTCAATAAATACATTAAAAATGGAAATAAAATTCTAAAAATTATGAAAATTCACATAATTAATCCTTGGCCCTTCCTTTCAAATCTCATGATAAAATTATGCACATCTATTAAACAAAATTAAGCAAAATATGCAAATCCGAAAATAGCAACATATGGGCCTCATGTCAAGTCTAAATCCAAAATCAATTTTAAATAAACTAAATCTTCTGTGGTCTTTGGTGAACTCCTGTGAGCTCATAGAAGCTTGTCTAAGTCTCTGATCATGCTCAAAAATCAGTAAACCGAGAATCAGGATTGAACCAGCACTGGACCGGGAAATTCGAGATCCTAATCATCTTCAGTCTTCGATTGAAATCCGAATTAGCATCGTAAATAGCTCATACATGATGAAACAAAGTCATAAACACAGTTAATTAAAAGAAAACATGAAGAGAGAAGAAGAATCAGTCCAATCTCTTCATCCACGCCAACAATGGCAGCACAGCAGTGGGCTTCCACTTCTGGTAACCGCTGGTAGCCGACAATGGACTCAATGAACTCACAGCATCGAGGCGATATTGGCGATGTCTTTCCTCAACTCTGCTGTGGCCAGAGCCTCGCCGGAATCACACCAGAGTCAAACCCTAAACTCGGGTTTCAAACCCCGGTTCATATCAAATGGAGTACGATTTTTTTGAAGTAACGCAAGCTGTTGGATTTCGGTGCCTAAGTAAAATATCCGAATATTAAAGTAGATGATTGATCTAAAGGCCCAAATTCAAAGGTCAAAGCCCAAACGGCTACTATCTTGCGGGGCCCACCTGTCGGCAAATCCAAACCAAACCTGACATGTCTTAGTCAAATCTCAAGATTTGAACTTAAGATTCAGCATCAATCTCAAAGCTCTGAGACCAAATCTTAAAGTCTGAGATCATAATCCAATGCTCAATACAAACCTCAAAGCCCAAAGACACATCTCAAAACCAAACACCAATCCTGAAAGCCCAACACGAATCTCAAAGTTCAAATATTAAACAAAATCATCAAATTAAATCCCCGTTTACAAGAAAGCCCTTCTGACTTTGATCTTTACAGAACAGTCCCTATATATTTACAAAAAGGTCCCTGACGGCTCAAAGTTCTCTCAAACAAGCCCTTAAAAGCCCAAATTTCATGCAAAACCTTATTTTAAACCCAAATCATAAGTTCACATCCTTCCAGCTTTGTAAATAAGCCCCTGGGAAAACATAAATATTTACAAATAAGTCCTTTTTTGCCATAACTTCTTCATTTCAAGTCCAAATTGACTCAAAACACCTCCAAATGAACCCAAATCAAATCCTACATGTTTCTAAACAAAAATTAAGTATGTTCAAGCATCAGCCAAATTCTAAAATGACCAAAATACCCTTTCTTCAAAGTTATATGATCTTTTAATGGAATGTAAATAATTAATAAAAAAAATATAAACAAATATGTCATAAATCAAATATAAACAAATGGCGTACGTACACTCCTCAAATATCCAAGTTCCTATTTTAGAATGTAATAAATATTATTTTAATGTAAAAATCGCATATGTATACATGTCCAAATAATAGAAAATCAAATTAGAACCAAAGTCAATACATGAGTCCCCCTTTTTAGCCCCTTTATTCAATTCACTTAAATAGGCACAAATCCCGGAATGGACGAGGTGTTCAGTGTGGCTTGGAAGGGTCATCTGATGTAATTAACAGTGGAGGCTTGCGCCCGCTGGGAGTTAAACGTCCCCATAATCAATAAACTCTCTCGATAGACCGATTATGAACAGTAGGTCTGTCGAGAGTGAACCGAAGGAATTGTAGAAAGAAATGAATGTTTCAAATTCGATGTTCTCTCCCCATGTCTAGAAAATAGAGAGCATTGAACCCTGAGGCATTTAACACATTGCACACACCTTCCACCCCATTGTGCAACTTTCTGCACCCTACATAGTCAAAGTTAGTTAGGCGGTTATGATTGTAATTAGCATTAAAGGGCTGTTGAGGCTGTTACATAATTAGTTAGGAAAAAAGAAACCTTGTTAGTTGACTAATCAGTCAATGTAGCAGCAGCCTATATAAAGAGACCCCCTTGTAATAATTATTTTAAGCCATACAAAATATTTCTTTATATCTCTTCTTGTCTCGTACCAATATGGTTTATATGGTATCAAAGCACTTCTAATTCCCTCTTCTTTCTTCTCCAATTGATCACAGTAAGACACAATGTCTACTGATGAATCTCCTGCTTCCGCTCTTATCTCTACTCCTTTTATCTCAGATCCGATTACTCATATCACAGTGCCGATCTCAATCAAGCTCGACAGGAACAATTTTCTTACCTGGAAGTCTCAAATTGAGCCAATCATCGATGGTTTTGATCTCACAAACTATCTTGATGAGAAGTTCAAGGTACTAGATCGCCTCATTTCAAGCGGCAATGGTCAATCGGTGGAGAATCTGCCTATCACCGATGGCGCAAGCAAGACATATTGCTTTTAGGCTGGCTTCGATCAACTATCTCAGGTGTTGTGCTGTCACAGTATGTGGTTTGTCAGACAACGGTGTCGCTCTGGAGTGCATTACAGCAGACGTACTCTGCTATTTCCTCTGCACCGGTCATGGAACTCCGCCGGAAGTTGCAAACTGCTACAGAGGGGGGCAGTCTTGCAATGATTTCTTTGAGAAAATGAGGAGTCTTGCTGTTCAACTAGCGGCGGTCGGAGATCCTATTGCTGATGCCGAACTTGTTCGATTGATTCTCACCAAATTTTGGGACGATATTTTTGCTAGTGTGGTGTACTTCATCAATCGACTTCCTCCAACCGATAATTCTTCCACTCCTTTCTTCTCCTTGTTTCAAAAATTACCCGATTACACCTTCTTGCGAGTCTTGGGTTGCTTATGTTTTCCCTATGTTCGGCCCTATAACGATCATAAACTCCAACCTCGTTCATTACCATGTGTGTTTCTTGGCTACTCTCTTTCACAAAAAGGTTACAAATGTCTTCATTTGCCAACAAATCGGGTTTTTATTTCTAGGCATGTTATTTTTGATGAGACTAATTTTCCTTTCAAGAATTTGCTTGTTTCAGATGGTTCTGATGTCTCAGCTCCAGCTTTCACTTCCTGGTTGGCCTTATTGCACTCTGCTGCGCCCTTTTACAGAAACCAAATACCAACTGGAAGCCCCCTTACTCGAATTTTATAGGTACGTGCTGGTGGAATTTTCTGCTACACTAGTGTATTTTAGGAATAATAGTACATCTGGCTGTACTGGCTGCTTATAAATTTACATTTGTTGAATCTACTTCACATGCTTTCCCTAATCTTTCTATTGTAGGTGTTTGTAGCTGCATATAGAAAGAGAAACCTTTCTTTAACAGACTACAGAGTATCGGAAGAAGTTGCCAATAGAAATACGCCAGGAATTGAAGTATTTTCCAGAACCAGAGGATTCAGGTAAAGTTCTTTTACAAAATCCTACCTTATATTCTTGCTATAGATTCACGCACGACAATTTCACTTCCATATATGTAAATTATTAAATTATAGATTTTTGGACAAGGCAACAATAGATAATGGAGAGAAAGGAGACTGGTCCTTCTGCAGCACGACACAAGTAGAAGAAATCAAGATAATCCTTCGCATGCTTCCAATATTCCTTAGCTCCATAGTAGGATACTTGCCCTTTACTCTACTCATGACCTTCACTGTTCAACAGGGCGGCACCATGAACACAGCTTGGTAAAATCCACATATCCCCTGCAAGCCTCTTTGTCATACCAATCACATTTCAAATGGTAACATTAGTAATCTATGACCGAATGATTGTTCCTCTTCTACGAAAATTAACTGGCTACCCCAAGGGTATAACTCACTTGCAACGAGTCAGCATAGGGTTTGTTTTTGCGGCTGTTGCCACAGCTGTTGCAGCCCTGGTAGAAACAAAAAGAAAGAAAGTTGCAATTGACCATGGCTTAATCGACTCAAGCACAGGAATTCCTATGTCCGTCTTCTGGTTGGGGTTACAGTTCTTTTTTCTAGGCATAATAGATGTGACCTCATTTGTTGGATTGTTAGAATTTTTCTATAGTGCATGAGATATCTACCAGGATGAAATCGATTGGCACATCAATTTTCTTCTGCATACTTGGATTGTCAGCTTGGTTGTCAAGCTTCCTTATTAATGTGGTGAATAAGGTTATGAGAAATGGAGAGGGAAAGGGTTGGTTAGATGGAGCAAACTTGAACAAGAGCCACCTTGAGAGGTTCTATTGGTTGCTCTCAGTTATCGGGTTGCTCTCGTTCTTGAATTATGCTTATTGGGCTAACAAATATGTATGTAGGTACAATCCAGGAATTGTGACAGAAGATGTGAAAAGATCTAAGAGAGAGACATATACCATTTAAACTTAGCTGTATGAATGTGCTTTGATTTATGGATTGTTGTTGACAAAAGCTCATGTGTACTTGGAAAATAATAATAGTATATGATACATCTTGATTAATGTATATTTAATTTTAAGATCTGAAATTTCCTGCAGTCCTCTTTTGTAAAGAAAAAACTAGAAAAGTTTAAATTGGTGAGAAATTTAAGTTTTATTCATTCAAAATTAATATTATTTAATTTGGTATTTGATGCCAAAGAACATAAATAAGAACAAAGAAGGATAGGTGTTGAACTAATATTATTACTGAAAAGGAACTTAAGACCCACCTGAAGAAAAAAAAACGTGCTGTCCAGCCCAACTCTTAGGTTATTGGTAAATCAAAATTTCACCTCCGCCATCCAATTATGGCCTAGTTTATGGGTCACAGCTAGGCCTGCTAATGAGCCGGGTCTTACCTCAACTCGGGTCAGCTTGTTTAAAGTACAATAAAAGCCCGACTCGGACTTGGCTCAGTTTTGAAGAAAAAAACCTATATTGGCTCGGCACGACTCGGTTTAGCTCAAAACTCAGCCCGGTTCGAAAAATGCAAATGTGATCTGATGCTCTTCCCCCTCCGCTCTGTCACACCCTAACAACGGGGCCGACAACCCGACGCGCTCTCAGCACAAGGCAATTTCTATCATCTTAAATACCAATATGTATACATACATTACCAATGACATAACTTACTTTTTCCTTGTGGCAAAGTCCCGCAGTCTTCTAGTTCAATATCTTGTTTCGTGTCTCACGCTTTGTACCTGGAACCCACAAAGTAGAAAGATGAGAGATTGAAAATCTCCCAGTGCAGTATTTAGTTCCAGTCGAGTTATCTGCAGATCCGACCAACTGAAACCAAAACAGCACCCAGCACCAAAAATATAGACCACAATAATAATATAAGAACCAATGAATCTTGGCTTCTAATTCTGTGTTCCATGCACGCACCAAACATATTGAGATCGATTACCACTTTGTAAGGAACGAGTGGCTTCAAAAGAATTGGCGGTGCGTTTTGTTTGCTAGAAAGATCAACTATCCGACCATCTCACCAAGGGCATGTCTTCTTCTCAGTTACAGTTCCTTTGTTCCAAACTTGGCTTAGCTGCTGCTAACCCTTCACTTGAGAGGGGATATTAGACAAATACATTGTATCTAGCCTATGTATTAGGATTAGTTTCATTTTCTGTTATTCTGTTACAGCTAGCGATTATGTTTGTATCACAAGCTGAGGTCTATATATAGACCATGTACTGTAAACGTTAGAGGTTAATGAAATCAATAAATTCATTCCATATCTTTACATTCTATAAAATATGAAAGATAAGTAATCAATGGTGTTACTACAAATGTATTCCATACAGAACCACCAACACACCTAGGTAACAATCCCTCACTACCTGTTGCTGCCCTTTTTCAACTCCGACTCTCCGCTCAGTAGAAAGCTTCAGATTTATACAATATCTAACATTGATGTCACTAGAACGAAGGGTAATTTTTTCTTTTACATTTTTAATCAAAGTTTAATCAAGATTTTTTATAATTTAACTAGAGATAATTTAGAATTGATTAAGTGATAGGTAAATAAGAAACTGTTGCAAGAGTAAGGGACAAATAAGATAAATTAAAAACTTGAGAGGTAAATAAGAAATTAGAGATGTCTTGAAGGGTACCTAGGAAATTAACCCTTCTTAAAATTATTCAAATAATTCTTAAAATTACTCTTTTAGAAATCTTAGATTTTTTTAAAGAGTAAACTACAGATATTGAGTTTTTGAAAAAAAATATTTATTTGTATTTAGACATTAATTGTAGTTAATTCTTTATTTATTGCTTTTTATTTTCTTGGAGGATCCGACTCATTTAAATTTTTTTCTATTACATATTAGCATAGCATTGCTAAAAAGTAAAAATATGTTTCTGTGCAACTTTATAGTGGTAGTATTTCTATTACATAAGAGTTCAACTTAATTCTGAAATCTATATAATTTATTAGATCTATTGAACATGTGCACATTACAAACAAAAAGAAAAACTAAACCCATCACAATATTAATGAAGTATTGTGGTTTTTCTGGTTTTTAGCATGAAATAGGAATGTAATTTAAAAACAGTACCTGATATTTTTAAATTTTCATTTTAAGCTTTTAAATAAACTAAATTGGAAGTTGGGAAACCGATCACAAAAATAATGAAAATATATATATAGAGAGAGAGAGAGAGTCTGGCTAATGTCATAACGTTATAATTTCAGCCTAAGTTATAACAAGTCAGTTTTTGCGATTTCAAAGTTCAAATAGTCAATCCGACCGCTCAACATGATCTCCATATGAAAATGGGCTTGGAGGCCTAATTTTATATTTTTTGGAATTTTTTTACTATTTTGTAGATAGGTACAATATCACTACTTTCAGATAATTCTGGACCATCGAAAATAGTGATTTTGTACCTATCTAAAAATAGTAAAACAATTCTAAAAAATATAAAATTTGGTCTCCAAAGCCATTTTAATGTGGAAATCATGTTGAGCGGTTCAGATCGACTGTTTGGACTTTGAAATCGCAAAAACTGATTCGTTATAACTTAGGTTGAAATTATAACATTATGATATTAGCCGGACTATATATATATATATATATATAGGTTGGCTAATATCAAAACGTTTGTTCCTAGACTGCAGAATAAAAGCTTCAATTTTTACATTTTTAAAGCTCAAACGGTCAATCCAAACCGTTCAATATTCAATCTATAATAAAATGTGCTTGGAGACTAAATTTTACATTTTTTGAATTTTTTTACTATTTATTAAGTCAGTTTTAAAATCGTTATTTTCAATGATCCAGAAATTTTTCACTGTTTATTAAAATCAGTGATTTTAAAACTGACTTAATAAATAGTAAAAAAATTCCAAAAAATGTAAAATTTGGTCTCCAAACACATTTTAATATAGAGATCATATCTAATGGTTTGGATCGACCGTTTGGACTTTAAAATTAGAAAACTAAATGGTTGCACCACGGCTCCAGAACAAACATTTTGATATTAGCCAATCTCTATATATATATATATATATATATATATATATATATATATATGAGGAGGGATCCACTTACAACAAATTTGAGTTACAACAAAGTTACAACATTCATTTTTTTCATTTTCAAAGTCCAAATCGTCGATCCAACCGTTCAACATGATCATCTAAATAAAATGTACTTGCAGATCAAATTTTATATTTTTTTGAATTTTTTACTATTTATTAAGATGGGTACGAAATTCAATGGTCTAAGTATGGCTATTTTTTGTAAAATACTTAATAAATAGTAAAAAAATTCAAAAAAATATAAAATTTGATCTGCAAGTACATTTTATTTAAATGATCATGTTGAACGGTTGGATCGACGATTTGAACTTTGAAAATGAAAAAAATGAATGTTGTAACTTTGTTGTAACTCAAATTTGTTGTAAGTGGATCCCTCCTCTATATATATATATATATATATATATATATATATATATGAGGAGGGATCCGATACAACACTTTTGAGTAACCACAAAGTTACCGCAATTATTTTTTTTCATTTTCAAAGTCCAAATCGTCGATCCAAACCGTTCAACATGATCTCCACAATAAAATGTGCTTGCAGGTACATATTCTAAAAAATTCTAAAAAAGGATCAGCGATTTTCAAAGTGGCTTAATAATAGTAAAAAAATTCTAAAAAATATAAAATTTGGTTTGCAGGTACATATTCATATGGAGATCATGTTGCACGGTTCGAATCGACCGTTAGGATTTTGAAAACTCAAAAAGTGAGCCGTAGCACGGAGGGGCCCTTATATATGCATAGCACCGTAGCACTGTCCTATATATATATATATATATATATATATATATATATATATATATATATATATATATATATATATATATATATATATATATATATATATATATATATAGAAGTAAGAGCCTTATTTTACTTCACATCTATATTTTCTATATTAAAACTTCAAAGAGACGATCCAAATCGCTCAACATGATCTCCATATTGAAATGTGCTAGGAGACCAAATTTTATATTTTTTTTGAAAATTGTTTACTAATTTTTAGAATATTTCAAAATCACTGTTTTTTATGGTTCAAAATCCATTCAAAAATAGTAGTTTTTTCTACTTATCTAAAAATAGTAAAAAAATTTCAAAAAATATAAATTTTGATTTCAAATAACATTTCAATATAAGTATCATATTAAGCGGTTGGAATCGACTGTTTAATCTTTAAAAAAATAGATATGAACATAAAATAAATGTGAAATTTTAACAGAGACAAAATCTATTTCCTACTTATTCTTATTTCCCAGCTCACCACATAGTCCATCTATATATATAAAAAGCATCCAGTCATCATCGAGCTATCGAGCAGCTTTAGTTTCCCCAGCCTTATCCTGTTTCTAATCAGTCAACATTACTCAGCTGCTCCACTTTCTCAGCCAACATTTTTATTAATATCCAAAGTTTAATAGAAATTAATATTTATGCTTAGAATTCTGAGTTTTCGCCAAAAATGTCCAAGTCGGCCACAAAATGGCCGGCTTACTATATTTATTTTTCCGTAAATAATCTTATAAAAATGCACTTTTCTTCTCTCTCTCCTCCACACAATTCACTCAACTCACAAAAGAGAAAAGGAGGAAGGGACAGAGAGAAATATTAGGCGATTTTTGAGGCGAAAAGGCCGATATTTGGAGGGACCAAAAGGATGAACAATAGCAACCGAGGTAGGTCGTCCAATCGTGGCCTAGCAAGAGGAGGATCAAGTAGTGATCGAGGTAAAAATGAGAGAAAAAAAACAACTGTCAAGTATGTCGTGATCTCCTGAATTGTCATGTATGTACGATGAAGGAATTTTTGAGACGGCCTATTCGGTATGAAATTTCAGACGATGACTTTGTGGAAAACCCTTACGGCTTTAGTTTGAAAAAGAATAATGTTGATCCAGAGCCTCCAGCATCGGACGATAAGTTTGTTCCGTATACATATACTGGTAAGGCTACCACTTCGTCTGCTATGACTGATCTAGATGCGGCAAAATCGGATGATGACTTTGTTCCATGTACTTTCAAGGCTCGTTGTAAGAAGTAGTACTACTTATTAAGAATTTATGTTGTATATTTTATTCCATGCAGTAGTATTAGTAGGGTTTAAAATTTGGATGCATTTGAGCTTGGTTCTAAGAACTAGTATTTTATTGTAGTTGGATGAATTAGGTTATAATTTCTTTGAGTATTAATTAATTTCATTACTTTTTATTTAGTAGTCCCATGTTGTTTATTCTGAAGGCGTGAGAAAGAATTTACAGTCACAATTAAATTACAAATAAAGTTTACACAATTCAGAGTCTCGTACAAAACAATAAAGTACACACAAATTGCAAATAGAGTCCACACAATTTTCACAACATGCATATAAATCACATATTACTACTACGTCTAAAACTAAATCCGCGAAATAAACCACTTCCAAAAGATGACCTACCAAATGGCCTACCAGATGGCTCTGCTTGCCTACCAGATGGCCCGGCTTAGGTTCCAGATAGCGCTGCTTGGCTTGTAGATGCCCTTGTTGTACGTCTAGTAGTTGACCTCCTCGGTTGACTCCCAGATGGCTCCCCTTGCACCCTAACGGCCTCTCCTCCTATGGCAACTGCCTCTCCCATTGCTTCGGCATACATAGCAATTGCATCTAAACGGCTTGTAGCTGTGCTACACCGTGACCCTCCGGACCCACTTCCCTCTGCCGTTACTTGCTCATTTTGTGCAGCATTTGCTGCGTTTCTTGCATCTGCATTTGCATGTGTTACTTAGTAAGTTGGTATAAATTGAAAACAAATATAATTTTAGATGACTGTTACATACCTCTTCGTTGCCTGTCGGAAGTGGAACAGCGAAGCTGATGCCCCCTTTGTCTACCTTCCATTTCATCCATCGTCATTACATGACGGATGTGTTTTTGCCTCCCAATCCTAATCCAACCCCTACTCGGAAGGATTCTGTCTCCAGTATTAGTAGGCCAGTCTAGCATATTGCAGTTGGATTGAACACATGATCCCAAGTACTTTTAAGATAGTTCACAGTGTACCAGCTTGCAACAAAGTCGTCCTCGCACCAGTTTTGGTCACGACATACATCTAAGACATGAGCGCACAGAATAGAAGTTAATTGGATATCTCTGCAAGTACATTCCATTTATCTGTCGGGACCGCGTGTCACAATATACATGAACTCCCTGTGAGTGGCTTCCATGTTGCCCATGTCGCTACAGGTGCAAGGAACGTACTCATTTGGGGATGAAACTTGGTACTGACCTTGGCCGTGCGTGTAACGCACCAAATGCATTTTTGCAGCTTTCTCCCAACGTTTTCTGATCTTTTGCAAAACCCGGTCAGAAAGAACCTGCCCCTTGTCTTTTAATTTCATTACTCACTATTGTAGCTGAACAAACCATCTGTTGCACGTGTAGAACGTATCCTCCACTATGGCAGCCACGGGCAATCTACGACTCGTTCGGAAGACATTGTTGAGCGACTCAGAGCCGTTTGTTGTCATGATACCAAACCGGTATCCTCCATCACAGGTTTGGAAAATCTTCTCGTAATTAGACGGCTCCATGGGATCACCGGGACGCACCTTGCCCACCTTCCTTAAAAAAATATTACACTGCGGATTTAGCTGCACAAAATAAAGAGATGTTATTTCATTTTCATAAAATTCTTATAAAATAATTAAACGAAATGTTATAAGTTAGACATACATGAGCAAACTCTTCGAACATCTTTCTCAACCTGCTTGGCTTCTCCTCCTTGCTCTTTCTTTGAACCTCCATCCGTACCACTTGTCTTTTCCACAGTTCTGGACCAGGTTGTCAGCAACATGCTGCATACAATACATGTGCACAAAAAGCTCAGGAGACCATCCGTATTCAGCTGTCAGTGCAGCTTTGATCCCCTTATACTAGTCCGATATAACACATACAAATTTACTACATCTGAGCACTTCATTCCTCAACCACTGCAAGAAAAAAACCCCAATTATCATTATCCTCCTTCTGCACAATTGCAAATGCAATAGGCAACAATTGGTTCTCGGCATCGTAGCCGCAAGCTATCAAAAGCCTCCTCTCATATCGCCCAGATAAGAAGCATGCATCTATGCTGATCATAGGTCTCAAGAACTGAAACGCTGCATTGCTTGGACCAAAAGCCCAGGCTACGGCTCTGAACTGGGCAACACCTGGCATGATTTCTCCTGATTCTTTTTGATATGGTGCTCTCTGATCTTCTTCATTAGATCTTCTTTGTTTCTAAAAAATTGGTTTGAAGTCAGCTCACCTTTGTACTCAATCCGTTGCCCATAATGACCAATATCTGCTTCTCTAAACTCAGATACATCATTGAGGTCTGGGAACGGGTGCGTATCAGTCCGGCCACTAAGCGGCATGTTCTCAACAGTACGACCTATTTGCCCTTCAGCTGTTTCAACCGGACCATCTTCACCACAACCATCCAAGTGATCCGAATCCCCCACATTTCACCCTCAAATTCATCCCCACTCCTCAGATCGTCCTCCGGCATTTCATTAATATCTTCAAAGTCCGGGCATGTTGCATTGTCTACTGGTGCCGGTCTGGGGTAAGGTGATACTGGAGGTAACGGTAAAGGCGCCACATTTACGGGTCTAGGTGGGGATGAAACTGAGTGTCTTGGTCTGCCTCGATGGGGTCTAGGTGGGGATGAAACTGAGTGTCTTCGTTGGGGTGCTGGTGGAGTGACGTAATTGTATGTTTCTGGGTCAGGTTCGATTAAAGGAACGAGGGGTCTGTATGTTTCTGGTTGTGTTGTATAATGTGGTGCCGCTGATCCAGAGCCAGAACTTCCAACCCCGGGCTCTACCGGAATTCTTCTGGCAAAGATTTCTATTATATAACTCCCTTGGGACATCAAATAACCGAACATGGCTCTCCACGTAGTCTCATCTACAAGTTTCAGAACAACCCATTTCCCGCTGGGGGGAGGGCTATGTCGGGTTGCCAATTCTAGGTTCCACCTTTCTGGGTTGTAACCGGTGTGTGTGTAAACCATGGATTTCAGGTCCAAAAGTGAGATATCATCTGGAACCGGAAATGAATGAACTGCATCTTTGTTGTAATAAGCCCTGTGTGCATTACTAAGCATCTTCCCACCACAGTGTAATGAAATAATGGCCATGGTAAACAAACTACATTTTAGAAAATAGTAAACAATTGTCAGGTTACTAAATGGTAAACAATTGTCAGGTAAACAATTTTACAAATGATAAACAATTGTCAGGTTACTAAATGGTAAACACATGTCAGGTTACGGTGCTGGTAAACAATTGTCAGGTAAACAATGGTCAGGTTACTACTTCTGGGTTTAGGGTTTTGGGTTTTGGGTTTAGGTTTTAGGGTTTTGGGTTTTTTAGTAATTAAATTTAATTTTTTTGAATAATTAATTTAATTATGCCATAAAATAAAAAAATAAAAAAAAATATTACCTTAAAGGAATCGCTGAGGAGGCTCCTCGGTACGTGTGATCTAGGAAGCCTTTGTGCCTTTTTATAAGATTATTTATGGATAAAAAAAATATAGTAAGCCGGCCACAAAATAGTCAGCTTAGGAGGGACGTAAGCCGGCCATTTTGTGGCCGACTTAAGCATTTTTAGCGAAAACTCAGAATTTTAGATATAAATATTAATTTCTATTAAACTTTGGATATTAATAAAATGTCGGCTTTCTCAGCTGTTCCACTGTAGATATGACCAATAACAAGCTTTTTATTATATTTTAAGTCGTGAAATAATATCGGAAGTCGAGCAATTAATTTATATACCACATCTTTAGCCACGTTGTACCTTATTTGGTCGGTACTGGTCAATTGGTCCAGCCATGTCCCCCTGCCCCTATCCACCATGCCTCATTTTTATTAATATTCAAAGTGAAGTAGAAATTAATATTTATGCTCAGAATTTCTGACTTTCGTCAAAAATGTCCAAACCAACATTAAATGGCCAGTTTACTTTTTTTTTTTTTTTCAGAGACACAATGAAGAGCAAGATAATGAAATTTAACACTGAAAATTTTAATTTTTTTGTTTAAATTATTTGTTAGATTACTTCTTTTGATATATAATTAGCATATTTATACTAAAAATACACTAGATTACTTGATATTATGTTGAACTACACTATATTAATTTAAATTACATTACATTACGCTAAAATATGGTACATTACGCTAAATTATATATGAATAGGGACAATATCTTCACTGAAAAGGCGAAAAACGACGACGAAACTTCAAACGGTCATAAAACGGCGCTCGAGTGTCCGATTTCAGCAAATGACCACTTTTCGAAAAGCTTGCGAAAAGATGCATGCGTCCATGCCGGCTATGCCAAATTTCAAAATTCAGAATTACCAAAAACTAAGGGTAGAGCCTCAAAACTTGAGTTGAAGTTTCTGATTAAGATTTTTATTTCTATTATTCAATCTAAGTAGCTCAGTAAATTAGTTACATAATGAACTTGTAGAATACCAATTTTTACTATTTTTCGAATTTTTTTACTATTTTTTATGATTCATGAAAGATGACACAAAATCGGTCTACTTTAGAGTAATTTTGCGTAGTTTAGCGTAATTGACCGTATTTCAGCATAATTAGCGAAGTTATTGTAATTTAACATAATTTAGTGTAATTCAACATAATTTATTGTAATATAGTGTAATTCAACATAATTTCAAGTAATTTAGCGTATTTTAGTATAAATATGTTAATTATATATCAAAAAAAGTAATCTAACAAATAATTTAAACAAAAAATTCGAATTTTCAGTGTTAGATTTCATTATTTTGCTCTTCATAGTCTCTAAAAAAAAAAAAAAAGAGTAAACCGGCAATAAAATGGCCGGTCTACGTAAGCCGGCCATTTTATGGCCGGTTTGGACATTTTTGGTGAAAGTCGGGAATTCTGGGCATAAATATTAATTTTTAATTAACTTTGGATATTAATAAAAATCTCGGGCATTTAGGCGGGAAAGGCCGGTAGCTATTACAAGCTAGAAATCAATAAAGCTCTATTATCATCCAATTAATAGGTTTCAACAATCATTCATTTGGATGGCGCCCTCCTTGCTAATTTTTTTTATAAACAAGAATTAAAAAAAGAAATTTATGAAACCAACATGATTAGGTTTTTTTTTTATAAAAACTATAAGAACTGAAATGCCATTTTGATCCGAAATTTTTTTTTCTGGATCGAAATGGCAATTCGATGCAAGGTGGTTTCACAGGTTTTTAGAAAAACAGGTGTAGCATTCGGTGTAACACCCATGGACCGAGATGCCATTTCGGCCCAATGTTTTTTTAGTCCGGACCGAAATGGCATCTCGGTCCGAACTGTTTTTTCTATTTTTTTTAGGGTTTGCTTATAAATACCACATACTTAATAAAAATTGTAGATCTGAAGTTTTTCTTGTTCTCCTTCCAAAAATATACAAATCTATGGATTAGAATAAAAAATAATTGAGTTTTGAGAGTTGAAAAAAAACAGAGAGAGTTGGTTCGGGAGGAAAGAAAATAGGAGGAAGAAAAGAGAAAGGAGAAAGAAGAGAAGAGAGAAGAGAGAAATTGCTGTCTCGGATAAAAAAAATTAGTGGGACCAAATTGTCATTTTGGTCCAGAGAGTTTTTTGGATTTTTTGTGGCCGCTGGGCTCTGAGAAAGCACCTCGTACCGAATTGCTATTTCGGTCTATAAAAAAAAAGTTCATACCGAAATGATAGTTCGGTTTTTATGATTCTTGTAAAAAAAAACTAATCATGTTGGTTTCATAAATTTCTTTTTTTTAATTATGGTGTATTAAAAAAAAACTTCCCTTCTTGCATTCAACTTTACATTACTAGTAAAAACAGTCTGTCACGTCAAAACATTAAACAATAAAACGGGAAATTACAAAAATAGTGATATTCGGATATGTACCAATTATAAGGGCTTGTTTTACCATCGAAGGAATTGTATAAAAATAGTGGTATTCGAGTTATTATATAAACATAGTATTAAAATAGTGCTAATTTAAAAAAGTGTGAGAAGAGTAGTGTTAATTTTGTATTATTCAGTATAGGAAAATGTTGTTTGGAGTGTATAAATACAAAATAATACCAATTCGAAAAGGAGAATTTTTAGTCACTGCTTTTATTGCTATCATCATTGTTACTAGCAATCTCAACCAGTTCATAATAAATTCAAATATGAAGAACGTCTACAAACTGAATAATAACGCTATTATATTTGGTTCTATCCAAATAAATAGTAACATTATTCCCGATTGATTTCATTTTCATGCACTCAAACACAACCTCATCCAGTCATCAACAAGAGAGAAATTATGACTAAGAAAAATACCGTTCGTTACATAATCTATCTCATCTATTGCTTTGTATAAAAGCTTGGGAAGCAAAGAAAGTTGTTTAACATTGTCAATGCAATGCTGAATAGTTTGTGGCCACATCCACATGGGGGTAAACTTTAAAGAAAGTCCAGAAAGGTGGTATTTCGGTCAATAAGCAGCTGTTCAAGCAGTAACCTAGCCCAAAATTCTTTCAACGAGAGCATAACGCCCATAATTTATCTTCGTAGGAAAAAAACGAGGCCACAAAATACTCTCAAAATTGCTCACCGGCTGCAAATGTTACCTTTGTGATTTCTGCCATTTTTGTTTCAGTGCCGACAAACGGCCACCGCCAAAGCCGGCTGGCTCATCAGTCGTCCATGACCGGAAGCATGCCACACATCCAACATGACCGGGATAAATGTCACCCACTTAAGACGAGGCGTGAAGTGCTCCCCGCAAGGCCGCAACGGATGAGCCGTCTCACTTCGTGGAATATTGCACTGCTGGAAAAGGCTGTGTACTTGTTTCACTTTTTATAACCAACTGTTGCAGACTAGAGCCGACATAAATGCAACAATCTCCGAGTTTTGCACAAAAATTTCACGTGCATTTAATCAGAACAAAAAACGAAGCATGTAGAGACCAAAAGTTTGAAAAGAATACCTAGAACCAAAAGCACTTTTGTTTTAAACGATCAGCCAGCAAGTATTAGGGCCCGTTCGGCAACGGCACTGTTGCCGTGGTAAAAAAAATTTACTCTTGAGTGAATTTTTTTTTTTCCACGGTGAACAGTAAAAAATAGTTCAAAATTTTTTATTCCTATTCCCATTCTTATTCCTTAGCAGGCCGCCGAACAGGACCTTAGTTGCTCGCTCCATAGAACAAGATGGTTTTGTTCCATGAATGCTGAGCTGGTAACTATAGGAGATCAAGTGTTTAGCTCATCCATTTATAACATAATCCAAGGTATGTAAAATAATGCATCAAGTAATAGTACTCATAATTCATCAAGTAATGATCATTAAGGACGGTTAAGAACAAAAGAGACCTGTTACTGTTAGGCTTGGCATTGTACCACTTGGTCTTGGTGCTGGTAACAGCCATGCTGGCAATATTATGTATCAAATCATATTTTCTTGATACAGCCATAAAACATGGGAGGGACCAACATAAATGGGATAGCAACAATTAACACTATTGAAAAGGAACATTCAACTAACTGTTTACATTGCTTATATTATTGTCTGTTCTTGCAAAGTTCAGTATGTGTCATCTAATCAGCTACTAACAAGAAGTATTAAATAAGAGATAATATAGCCATATAGGACATCAAAAACACCGACATTTTATTAATATCCAAAGTTTAATACAAATTATTAATTATGTCCAGAATCGGATCAATTATTGAAAAATACCCAAGCCGGCCAGAAAATGGCCGGCTTAGGTCCCTCCCTAAGCCGGCCATTTTCTGGCCGGCTTGGTACCTTTTTTTTTTTTTTCCCCGTTTTTTAGAGAGAGACATTATGAAGATCAAAGTATTGAAATTTAACACTGAAAATTTGAAATTTTTTGTTTAAATTATTTGTTATATTACTTCTTTTGATATATAATTAGCATATTTATACTAAAATATGCTATATTAATTGAAATTATATTGAATAACACTATATTATGTTAAATTACGCTAAATTACATTACATTACTTTACAATACGCTATATTAATTGAAATACGCTATATTGTGCTACTATTTTTTATGTTGTGCTACTATTTTAATGTTGTTATATTTTCTGTTTAGCATTATCATGATAATTTATTTTGATCTGTAAAATATAAAAATAGTACCATAAAAGCACACATACACAAGAACCGAAATATAGGATAATCCAAATATACCAAACATAAATAGTATATCAAATATAAATAGTACAAAACTAGTAAAAATACAACTAAAACGGAGAGGGAGAATATCGCTGAGGCGGTACTCCGACGTTCGCCCGGCGCCAGCGCGGTCAGGCTCCTTCTCTCTCGGGCTCATCTGGGGCATCGGCAGACCTCAGTATCTGCTCGGCAGTATCCCATCTGGCATCGCCCGTGGAGACTGTCGGTACTGGCGGAGGTGTAGTGAAGATAGATGCGGCAAACCCAGTCCCAAAGGCAGGCTGAGTATGAGACCCGCTACCACTAGCCTCTCCATCATGCGACATCTCTGTGCCATATCGGGGCCATGTCGGTGCCGACATGAAACTCTCCTCGAACTCATGGAGACTGCACGAGAGGGACTCATACTCAGAAGTATCGGTCTCCGCAGGTGGTGGCCGTGGTGGCATCTCTGCTAGACCCTGCAATCATACACATAAATTATTAAATTTGATCTGAATGAAAAAATTTATTAAAACCTGACAGATACTGAAGTATGACATACATGAGGCTGCACCGGACGTCCATGCTCGTCGTACCATGCCGTCCACCCAATGTCGGACAATACCCAACGATGGTAGTCCCACTCTGGATGTGAATCGGGAGAAGATGGCATATCATCTAGCAGAACCGGGCTCGGATCGGACTCCTGCGGATCTATCTCACGCTAGTTGATGTTCTCTCTGGCGTCTCGCAGCATACTGATGATCTTTCCACCGTGCCCGGCATCCTCAACCACATTTGCATTCTTCTTGAGGGTGCGGTACCCAAGCCATCTCCAGTTCTTCTTTCCCAGCATGCAGATCCCATGCCCGCACTCCTTGATCGCGGCCAAAAGCTGAAAAAAATTTGACATGTCAGATCAAACCTTGATGTACTACTAAGTTAGACCAAAACTATGTGGTTTTAGGTGCTTTATCTGGCGAGCCTATGCACGAGCCTCAGGCAAACATCGTACCTCAACTGGGGATCCCCCTGGGTCTGCAAATACACATCTGGCTCGTAATAGAAGTCTATATACTGAGGATCCTGGGTCGTCCCGTAGTATGCATCGTAATGGGTGCTCCAGTCCCTATCCAGTCGCCCTCGGTGGGTAACGCTGTAAAGAAGACGTTAGTTGCAATAAAAAACTATCAAGTAATATGATGTATTTAACAATAAATACAATAGACTACGATTTACCTGTGCAGGTCTCTGTGTGTGGAACTAGACAAAGATGGGTCTCTGGGAATCAATGCCGCTCGACCAAACTGGCGGAGCACCCGATCTGGATAGTGGTGCTCCCCATCCAGAAATGTATGAGTGGACCTCGATAGAACCACATCGCCCGCTCCTACTCGTCAGTCACACTGCCCGGTAAGAGGAACTTCTCGTACAACTGATTGTACGGCGTCCACTCAACAAGAGCCTCAGGCAAACTCTGAAGCTCTGACCGGACTGGCCTGATCCCAACAGTAGCACCGTGGGTCCGATCCTGGTAGTGGTGGAAACCGTACCACTTCTTGGCGTATGCCGGGTATCTAAACACATCTGGCTCTCCCCAATCCGGCGCCTCACTGGGGATAGGACGGCCCACCGGTAGCCGTGACCACGACCAGTGCTGAAGCAGGAGTACCGGCCCGTACATCTGCTTCGCCGTCGGCTTCATTTTCAAGAACATTACACGTCAGTGTATTTTGATGGATTGATTGATTAAATAATTTACACTAAAATAAGAGTTGGTGACTTACCTCACTACTACGACACAGGTGGGAGTACAGATACGCCAGGACAGCTCCACCCCAGTTGTACGACGACGGCTGCTCAAGGTCCATCAGCAACGGGAGATACATCATCGGCATCTGATCACCGCTGGAATCAGGAAAACATGACAGAACCAAAAAGGTCCATCACGTAGCCCCGTGTATATCTGCAATAAAAACATATTAAAATTCTAATAGAATCATCGTATTATAAATTAATTAGTAGAAACAAGTTATAAAATTTACCTCTGAATCTCCAGCTCGGTGGAATCTGCCGAGAGACCCGCGATGAAGTGCTACCGTAACCTCGTCATCCGCAAATGGAACTTCGACCTCCCATGTTCTCCAATGATATAGGAAGGCTCAGCTCCCAACAACTCCTCGACATAACCTGCGAATCTGGTGCTGTCATAGACGCCGCCGACGGGTGTGCCACGGATAGACAAACCCCAGAGAGCACTCACATCCTAGAGAGTCACTGTCATCTCTCCGAATAGCATGTGAAACGTGTGCGTCTCGGGACGCCATCGCTCCACCAGTCCAGCGATGAGAGATACATTGATGATGCTCTTCTCTGTCCGCACGATGTCCACAACCTGGTAGAGACCCAGGTTGACGAGGTACGGCTCCATCACCTCGTAGTATTTCATGTGAACGCACCTCAACTTCACATCTAGAAGATCCGTGTCCTGCGTTGAAAAATGTAATCCGCATGATGATAACATAATAAAATTTAAACCCAACAAATTTAATGAAAATATAAGAAAAGGAACGTACCTCACGAGAAGCCAGTGAGACTCGTGCTCGCTGTGGGGAATCCACAGGAGAGGACTGATGTGTTCCGTGCTGCTAGTACTGGATCGGCTCGTCCACTACTGGACGCTGGGTAGGCCGTGCTCTAGGCATCCTGATATCTAAAATAACCTAATTTCGGTGAAATTACGCTTGATCAGGCATAATTATGGTAAAAAGGCCAAAATACCCTAAATATTGGTCATCTGTGCTAATTACACTAAATTATGCTTAATCAGCCTAATTATGTAAAAAAGACCAAATACCCTAAATATTGGTCAAACGTGCTAATTTTCAGTAAAATTACGCTTAATCAGCATAATTAAGGTAAAAAGCCAAAATACCCTAAATATTGGTCATCTGTGCTAATTACACTAAATTACGCTTAATTAGCCTAATTATGGTAAAAAAGACCAAAATACCCTAAATATTAGTCAAACGTGCTAATTTCGGTAAAATTACGCTTAATCAGCCTAATTATGGTAAAAAGGCAAAATACCCTAAATATTGGTTAATTGTGCTAATTTTCGGTAAAATTACCCTTAATAAGCCTAATTATGGTCAAAATGACCAAATACACTAAATATTGGTTAACTTAGCTAATTACACTAAATTACAACAACATAATCTAAATTATAACACCTAAAATCTAAATCCTAAACCTTAAAATAAATAAATTAAAAATTAAATTAGTTTAAAAAAAAAATTACCTCAAAAAAGAGAGAATTCGGTTGAGAGATGAGAGAATTGTGAGAGGACAGAGAGAAAAAGGGGTATATAAAGGGTGAAATGCGGGAAAAAAAAAAAATAAATAAAGATACCAAGCCGGCCAGAAAATGGCCGGCTTAGAGAGGGATCTAAGTCGGCCATTTTCTTGCCCGCTTGGGTATTTTTCGATAATTAATCGATTCTGAGCATAATTAATATTTGTATTAAACTTTGGATATTAATAAAAATGTCGGTCAAAACATTGCTTATATTATTCTGTTCTTGCAAAGTGTCAGTATGTGTCACCTAATCAGCTACTACAAGAAGTATTAAATAAGAGATAATATAGCCATATAGGACATCAAAAAACAAGCTCTTTATGGAAAAAAAACTTGCAAATATACCATATATTTCTACCTAATCATGACAGAGAGTACAAAATTATAACTAATGCATATACCAGTGGCTGATCATCCCACCAAAGTAAACAAATTGTATACTAAACTACCCCATACAATAAAAAATAAAATAGCTATCATCAATAACAAAATTAAAATTACAAAGAATCTCATGTGAACAGCCTCCAGCACTTTCAATTTAGCACCTGAATTTCTATTTTCCTTCCCCACCAGAAATTGGCTGAAACTTGCTTTTGCAACCCACCACCTCACATATCTAATTATTTCCAAAGAATAAGACCAATTCTCTGCATACACTACCTTGATTCTATCTAAACAGATTGTTATTTGAACCAACAATGGACAGATTGAAGTTTTCAGGTGCCAAGGTGCAAATGCGGAACCCACATCGAGGGAGCCATGCAACATTATTATTTACCTACTTAACAGTAGATGTAGAACGGTACAAACCTGTAACAGCATTACTAACCTTCCCATTTGAATGCCTAACATTAAAACTAGCTGCCTTTTTGGGCTTATTTTGGAAGAGTGAACCAAGCATGTTCTCCAGTCCTTGGGCTGTAAATTTGCATATTTACTCGCGCTTGCATCTTGTTCAACCAGAGGGCCATAATTTTGCATGTAACTCCTGTAAACCGGTACAATAGCCTGTACTACCAAACTACACATCTTATCCTTCAACTCCTTGTCAGAGATAACCCAGTTTAATTGCTTCTGGTACATTTCATTGAACATCTCATTAAAAGATTTCAACCTCTTCTTGACCAAGTCCCGTGCTGTGGCCCGGCCACCGGAGAAATCATCAACCCTTCCCTGCTAAGTAGCCCTGGCAATTACCCCAAGTCTCCCTCAAAAACACGGCCACATGGTAATCCTTGTATTGTTCATGATCTCTCAGCCACGTGTCCCCCAGATGGTCCCAAGACGTGTTCCCTTAAGGTGCTTGAAGAAATGCCAATGTGTATTCATCATGAAAATGCAGGCCAAATTGGGTCTTCATATCCCTTCGACCAGGTCTCAAAATTTAGCTCCAATGCTTTCACTATATTCAAAATGGCATCGATTAAAAGCCTTTCGTGAAACCTGCTCCTGTTTCCAGCTCCGCTGGCATTATCAGCACCTGTGTAAAACAGGTCTGTATTCATCAGAGAGAAGTCTATTACAATACTCTGTAATAAAGCTGACGAGGTTAGGGGACCCTTCCATCAGGTGGCGGCGTAACATTTCGTTGTAGCTCCACTTGCACGAGCAGCTCGCCAAAAATCTCACATGCCCCTTCCACTACCCGTTTGATCAAATCCCGGGTTCGGGTCTGAATATCTGCACATGCCTTCGACCCAAAAAGCCGATTGAAATCCAACCTCAGCTTGTTAAGGGAGTTGAAAATTTCTAACAGTCGCAAAAGTTTAATGGGGTCTTTCTTTGCATCAGACACTGTGCGACCAAATTTGATGAAGTCTAAAATCCCAGCCCGGGCTGCCACATCAGCAAAGCAGGATGCTGAGTCAGCAGGCCGGCGGTCGAACACCTCAGTGCAGACCTTGTATTCTGATTCTAAAAGGTGCTTAACTGCGAACTCGAGATGTCGTCCCCACCGCTGCACATGGGTCCCGAGCACCTGTGCATCATCTGAATTGGAATCCAAGTAATCAATTCCAAGCGCCTCAAGACTCTTGCGCACATTTGACCCCCGTATGTCAACAAAAGCTGACACACATTTATCAAGGCGATTGTTCGCTGCCAATCTATCAAGGATCAATGAGAGTTTGCGGACTACGGGTACAGGAAGTGGAGACGGTGCAATGGCAATTGCAGTATCTCCAGAAGTCTCAGGTTGTTGCAAAGGGATAGGGGTTGAATGGGCTGATATAACCTGGCAGAACTCAGACTCAAGCCTGTCTAGTGTGGCTGACAACAACCCACCATCAAGCGGTTCGGGCAGGTTCTGGTCAGTACCGGAAGCCGATTTGAGGGAGGAAAGAGTGTCTGTTAGTTGAGAAATGAACCTGGGGTCGGCTAACGAGTGATCGGCCAAGTATTCAACAATATCATCCAGCCACTGAACTGCAAGGCCCGAGTTGTCAGAGAGGAATTTGAGGGCCTCCTCGAGCCGAGTTAAGATGTCTAAGAAGCCCGGCAAATCCTCTGCAGGCCCATCGCCAGAGAGGAGAGGCCGTTCGAGCCCATGCACCGCATCAAAAACCTTGAGCACAGCTGCAGCGGGTCCCACAGCACGGTCAATGTGGCCACCAACCTCCAGCAAAGCCTCACGAGGGGCTCGGATCGGCCCGAACAGATGCTTCAAGAGAGGGGAGGCGGTGCTTAATCTCTTCCAAGTGAGGCCCGGCCCGGGAAAGGGCTGAGGCAACGGAGCGGGACCTGTCCAAGCAAGAAGCTAACGAACGGCGAGCAAGTAGGAGGCTCGCCATGGCCCGGTCTTCGTCGGAGTCGGCCTGGCTCTTATCCATGGTTGGGACTTGGGAAGAAGGTTGTAGAAAGTGAAATGTAGGTGTCAAGGAGAGGTTGGATTGGGGTTTAAGAGGGGTGCTTTAAGGGATTGATTTGGTGAGAAAATGGAGGGAAAAGGGGGGTGAGCGAATTGGGGGAAAAGGTGAGAAGGAAACGGGGCGGAAGAAAGAGAAAGAGAGGGGTTCAGAAAAGGTTAAGAGAGAAAGAGAGCGATGTCATAAAGGGGATCTGCGTAAAGAGAAGTGGGGCAGGGGGGAGGAAGAGAAGATGGATTTGTTTGTTGTTGGGTTAAAGCCTTAAAGGGGTGGGAATTTGGGAGAATCTCAGAAAGAGAAAAAAAGAAATGATTTTAGCTTGACGCGGGGGGAGGGGGAGAGTCGGGAAGTCGGGAAGAAGACTTGGGTTGCTTTGGGTGGCTTCAGAACTTCCAGGACTTGACTTGGGTTGCTGTTTCCATGCTCCCGGTGCACAGCTATGTACTACAAGATCCGCTGTTTTAGATTCTATGGAACACATCCTCTTCCAAGTCATTAACTAGATAGGGAGTTCGGGTCTTACCATCTTAGGGACAGCGGGATCCGCTTGCAGTGTCTTTCTAGTACAGAAATCCTAATTCCACTTATTTGGATCCATGCAATTCATACGGCCGGAATTTAGGATGGGATGGGTCCAACTGAATCAAAAAAAGAAGATATTAACATAATAGACCTTGTAATTTGTAAAATGAAAATATGAATTACAGCGTATTTGCACCTTAGCAGTTAGCATCACACACCTTGTTTGGATGGAGAGTAGAGGAAGGGAAGGGAGCTGAAGAATCGAACGGAATTGAATAGAATAGAAAAAAGATTAATATATTTAATCTCTACATATTTGAATGATTGATAAGAAAAAATAAATTTAATTTTGTTTTCCGTCTTATTGCTTGTTTGGTTAATTAAAATTTAGAAGGTTAATGAAAAATTTGATGACTGTTGTAGATTTGTGAAAAAGTAACTTGGATTTGGCTGAGAATTATATAGGTAAGATATAGGGTTGGGTATTTGTGTCGTTTTTTCTGAAAATATTTGCAACAAAATTTTTTTCCATCCGTTACATCTCAAATTGGAAGAGAAGTCGATTCAAATCAGAGGGTATTTCAAATTTTGTATAGCAATATACAGGTAATTTATGAACATAAAATATGTTTGGAGGAAAAGAAAGACGAATCAGACAAATTTAAAATATAATATAATTATAAGGCTTTGAAAAAAATATGCAATTTTTGTAAAAAAAAATTTTAGTAAATGTTAAAAGTTAAGCCACCAAACTATTTAATATCTATATTTATTACAATAAATGATTTCTTCCATTCGGATTTCGAACACATAACTTCTCACATAGAATAATGTGTCTTTGTCACTAAATGAATTCCGTAAAATTTTGGCAACAACTTCCCTTGCGTTACAAAATAAAACAATAATACTTATTGTCCGAGCGTATTTGCCTTCGACTCGTTCATTAATTACATGCCACAACGCATTGTTTGCCAACTCTGTTTTTTTTTTTTTTTGCGGCATAAATTTCATGTCAAAATATTTATAAATATTTTAGCAAGTGTTCACTTTAGGGAAAATTGAATTTATGTCAAATTCATATTTATTGATGTTTTTGTAGTATGATAGATGGTGCTTTCATGACGAGTCGGAAATAAAAAGGCTTTGATTTTATTTTAGTTTATCCCGTCTGTCTTTTAAAAGAAAGAAAGGGCACCTATTAGTCTACTACCGCCCAAAATTTCAATTCCACAACTTTTCTATAAAATGGTCATTTCTTCTAATTCTTAATTTGTCAATTAACTATTTAATTTCTAGACTATGATTTCACATGGAGGAAAGAATTCAACAGATGATGTTGAAGATTACGATAGGATTTGAAGACACGATAGCTACACAACACTTAGCAGCATATGTTATATCCAATTTTATTAAAATATTAAATTATAAGATTACAATATCAATCGCATTAATATTCAATCAATTATGATCAATTCGCTGAATTAGAATTTTGTGTAATAAAAAAAGGTCCGCCTAGCTAACCCCCGTGAACAATCCCCTGTTTCATCCCCCGTCAGTTGCATTAATTAAGGTAGTTAGTTAGTTAGAATTTATAACTGTCAGTGTATTTTAGGAATTTGCAGAAGTATTCATATGTAGCACAACTAGTATTCATCCATCTATATGAAGGTATTCACATTTGCAATAGAAACATATTTGGATATATTACAACAAGAAAGTAGGGGACAAACAACATGTGTGGAGGACCGCACAACTGTCAGAGCATTAATTAAGTGGGGGACCGCATAACCGTCAGCGCATTAATTAAGTGGAGGACTTCTAATTATCTTTAGCTCATTTTAGAAATTTGCAAAAAAAATATTCATCTGTAACACAACTAGCATTCATCCATCTATATAAATGTATTCATCTTTGCAATAGAAGCATATTTGGACACACCAATCACTCATCTTTTACACGTTTTTAGAGATGGATTTTTTTTCTTCGTTCAATCTAACCAATATTTTTGACGATCTGTGAGAAATTTTGCAAATCTAAAACCACGAATGTCTTCTACACAATTTTCTCTTTCAAATGAGATCCATGATGACATACTTTCGAGTTGTCCGTTGCACAAGTATTCACACCTCGTCATGCAAGTATTCATCCCGCATTAAGCAAGTATTCATCTTCATCGTGTAAGTGTAAATAGTTAATGTACCAAGAGTATTACACGTTTTTAGAGATGCATTTTTTTTTCTCCGTTCAATCTAACCAATATTTCTGACGATCTGTGAGGAATTTTGCAAATCTAAAACCACGAATGTCTTCTACACAATTTTCTCTTTCAAATGAGATCCATGATGACATACTTTCGAGTTGTCCGTTATACAAGTATTCACACCTCGTCATGCAAGTATTCATCCCGCATTAAGCAAGTATTCATCCTCATCGTGTAAGTGTAAATAGCTAATGTACCAAGAGTATTACAAACATATGTGCATACCAAACAAATAAAAAGTATTCATCCATAATATATCAAGTATTCATACATATAAGTTAAAGAATTTATGCCTAAGATATTAAGTATTCATCCATAAACGTTGAAGTATTCATCTCTAAAACATTAAGTATTCATCCATATGTACTTAGTACGCACTGTTCTAATTCACCATTAATGAAGCTTTGTTCTTTGCAAATAACTCGGATCTGACCCGGCGATCGACAGTGATGGATCTACTCCGGCGGAGGCGGAGGCGGAGGTGGGAGAGAGAGGAGGCGGAGGTGGGAGGTGGGAGACGGAGGTGAGAGATGGAGGTGGAGGTGGGAGAGGGAGGCCGAGAGGGAGAGGTGGGAGAGGCGGGCGGAGGCGCAGAGGGAGGGAGAGGTGGGAGAGGCGGGCGGAGGTGGAGGCGGAGGTGGAGAGGGAGAGGTGGGAGATGTGGGAGAGGGAGGGAGAAAAAGGAAAGAAATAAATGGAGAAAATTGGGTAATTAATTTGTAGGGCCATTAGGTAGTTAGAATTTTGAATTATAGTTAGAAAAGATAGTTAGTTAGTTGGGGGATGAAATGGGAGATGGATAGATGGGGGAAGATATAATTACCCATAAAAAAAACCTAACGATTAGTAAAAAAATAGGGAATATTATATTGGTTAATTAGCCTCTATAAACCATTGCAGGGTTTAAGCAATGTAGAGTATTTTTAAGTTCATCAAATTTCTTTGTGAACTCAACTTAAAAACTTATCTGATTGGAACAAGAATCCAAACTATTAAAATCCATCTACATTACAAGTGATGTGTCTACATGCAAAAAATTTAAATTTACGAAATAATTTTTTATGATTCAAGTGGTAAAAAAACGTTCAACAAAAGAATGCATTAAAATTTATTTATAAATCTTCTAATTTTGACCGCTTGACTTTACACTAAGTTAATTGAAAATTTTAAAATTTTCGCATGTTGACGCATCACTCGTAAGGTAGATGGATTTCAACAGTTTAAATTTGTCATTTAAAGCTAATCAGATAGATTTTAGAGTTGAGTGCACAAAATAACTTGGTGAATTTAAAAATACTCTAGTTGTACTCCTCAAATTCTAACAGTAGGTGGTGCCCTGACCACCCTTTTTGATGATTTTGTTTTTTAAATAATCATATCCTCTTAAAGGACCTTGTTTCGAGGATAAATTTTATCAGAAGTCGCTAAATTTTGTACTTTGTCACAAATTAATTACTAAAATTTAATTTTTCTTTATGTAGTCATGAATTTTTGTTTGTTTCAATCAAGTAACTTCATTATTGTTTTCATCTAAAATACCAACGTTATATGCTCTTCCATCTCCATATCACTCAATATATTGTTGGAATTTTGAACGGAAAAGAAATAACACAGTGATTTGATTTAAACATATGAAAAGTTGAATGCTACATAGAAACAAATTAAATTTGGAATAATTAATTCGTGATAAAAATACAAAATTTAGTGACCACAGGAAAGATTTACACTTGTTTGAATTATTCAAAATAAAATTTATATTTATTTTCTCAATCAACCAACTCCATCAATACATCACAACAACATCGTCATTATAAATGCGATCATACTGCTTTGTTGACTACCTCCAGTCATGGCTTCGACAAAATTACAGAAAATTATGTCCTCGACTCGCATTAAATTAATGTGTCATGTAACTTGTAAGTACCAATTTGTTCTTATGCTAAGTACATATTATGTTCAAATAAAATTAGCATGATTGACATTTCGAAGCAAAGGTGGTACATGAGCAAATTAAAGGCAAATTTCCCTTCTACAATAATTGACACTTCTCTATTTTAATTTCCAAATCCAGGTTATAAGTTATAACAGAACAATAAATTTTCATATACCTGAAAACTACTTTAATTATAATTAGCTTTTTAACACTTCAATTGCATACAGATCAAAGTACTTCTTGTCTGCAAATTGCATGTTCACACTTTTTGAATATATATTTTGCTACATGCTTATAGTGGAAAATTGTTGGAAAACAACAGCCTTTCTTCCACTTGTTCTTTATCTATCTGGTCATCCTCTTATTTATTAACTACAATTATCTAAATTTTAATTGTTTTATATATAAATCCACTTGTTGTTCACCTAAATATCCACCCTTTCATTTATTAACTATAATTATCTATCAGTTAAGAAAAAAAATACTTAATTATTAACCACTAAAGTTTAATCGTTTTATATATGTTGATTTATATGTGAAATGACTAGATTTTTAATAGTTAACTATTTATTTTTTTCTTGAGTGAGGCTACGGTACTATGCATAATGCACATTGGTCCGTACTATGGACTTATATCTCTATTTTCAAAGTCCAAACAATCGACCAAACCGTTCAACATGATCTTCATATAAAAATGTACTTGCTATCCAAATTTTTCATTTTATAAAAAAAAGTTAACTATATTTTTAGATAGATAGAAAATTATTACTTTTTATGGTACATAATTTATTTAAAAATATAGTAACAAATTCTAAAAAATATAAAATTTGATCTCCAGTTACATTTTCATATGGAAATTATGTTGAGCAGTTCAGATCGATTGTTTGGACTTTACAAATATCGGACCTACTCTGGTTCGATGGGTTTAATCACCGTTTATTTTCTTTAAGATTCGTGCAGAACGCTTTCAACTTCGTGCGTGTCTGTTTCAATTTTCGTGTGCACAAATAAAAAATTAGATCGGACGGTCACCATGCGCGTTGAACCTAAAAGTGGATCCGATGGGCATCAGACCTACTCCGTTCTCTACAAATAGAGATATAGATCAAAAGTACAGATTGATGTGCGCTATATATAATATTGTAGCCTCATGAGTCATCACTTTATTTCCTTAATTGATATACAATTATATTTAGCATGTTGGTTGGATGGATCAGTTTGTTGAGGTTGGTTTACTTGCGGGCAAGACTTGGGTTTTTGCTTGTAGTATTGGATTTCAGCTTTTAGTATGCTTTAAGCCTTGAACACAATTTTTGGTGAAGAGAGTAAGCACTTCAAAGTTCAAAGGCAGTGAAAAGATGCATTTGGTGGAGTTCAGGTGCGAATTTTCTGTATGGTTTCATCACGAGTTATCTACTTATCATTAGTTAAATAAGGAACTCGGATTTTATGTGGCAAGTACAAACATCCAATCATGCGTCATTCTTTAGCGATTCATAACAAGCCTAAGCACAGACGAATTATTCAGATTTGAGCCGTTTGGTGAATCAATCCGCGTATTATTCTGTATACTGGAATTATTTGGAATTTCATGAATTATATCCGAATTATTTCTTAGGCCAAAAAACTTCCAAATATATATTTTTTACTGTCTTGTGGGACTAAGATTTCCAGTCCGGACTCAATGTATAATACCGAATTATTCTTGAACTATATCTAAATTATTCTCGAATCACTGATTTTGACCTCACCGAACCTTTTTCAGAATCATTAAGTTGTCACTATTGAGCACAAAAGTTGTTGGTTAAAGTGTCTCATCATGTCAGCATCTCACGACACAGATGGAAGTTACGGTCAACCACAGAGGATCCGCACTGTTGAAAGAGATGATAACAATTGACTTTACCTCATTTTTTTTTCTTTAAAAAAAAAAAAAAGACTTTACCTTCTTTTTTTCAAAGACCGCATTATGTAGTTATGCGCTGGATTTCATTTCGGTTTTGTTTGTCATTTCCTTGTTGGATGGTGAATGTCTGAGTTGGAAATAAAGTCTTGCTGATAGTTTTAACTTTTAAGGCTTCATTGCTCGTTCCGAAATTTTTATAATACCTTCAAAAAAAAGAAAAATAGCAAATGTGTCATCGAGATGAATTTTTTTTTTCAAAAACACCCTGACTGTTTCATGTTTGAGCGGTCCAATCTCAGTACCAAACCGCCCCACAGAGGAACGGTCACCTCTTCATACCAGACTGCCCCACTGTGGTGCGGTTTGGTGTTTTTTTTTTTTAAATGTTGTGCTATTTTTTTTATTTTGTAATTTACAGTTCTATTTTTATAATGATTTATGGTTATAATTTATTATGATTGAGGATTATACTTTTATTTGTTGTAATGTTTTATTGTAGTTTTATTTGTTATAATTTTTATAATAATGTATAGTTATATTTTTGTAATTGACTATTATAATTTTATTTATTGTAATGTTTTATAATATGTTATATATTTATTGTAGTTTATTTGTTATAATTATGTTTAATGTTATAAATTGGTTACTAGATAAACAACAAAATTAAACAATCCCAATGGTAAGTCTACAACATAAAATTTAACAATACAGACATGAAATGTAACAATTCAAACATAAAATTCTACAAATTCATCTAACTAAAAAAATATAAAAAACCTAACGACGACGGTGGCGGCGACTGGAGAGATCCAACCTAGCGGTGGATGGCAGTCCTTGGGCGGCAACTGACACGTCAAGTGAACCTCCTCCTCCTCCTCGTCATACTGAAGATCGTCCACATCCATCTCCGACACTGCACTGGTCCCCCAGGGATCCTCTTCTTGCAAAGATAAACTGTGTACAGCGAACCCATAGGAGATCCTCCTGGATCACCGCCTATGTACGCATCTCCCATGGATCAGGCCTCCAGGTAGAAGGATACGTGGCCGTAGGCGGTGTGCCAAATATAGCAGAGGCAAAGGCATCTGCAGCCTGCGCCCCACTCTCGCTGGCCTCGTGATCATGCTCTCTGGTCTCTGCGTATCGTGGTCTGTGGAGACTCTGTACCTCATACCCGGTATCATCTCCAGTAAGATCAGTCATAGTGAACTCGGGGTTGGCCTGCCAGGTAGGAGTCCAATCCTGCACGTTAACAATGTTAGTTTTACTACATACAAATAACTAGTAAGTTAATTAAATAATAAAAAAACTCACTGATATCGCCAATCTGCACCGAAATCCATACTTGTTACATAGTAAGCGCTCCATGTGTTGTTATTCAACACCCATCGGTGGAATGCCCAACCCGAGTCATCCTCTGCAGAATTGAAGATAACTTAATAAGAATAAATTTTTAAAGAGCAATGATTGTGTATGACACCTTCATATAAACTTGTAATCACCTGTAGGAGGTGGCGTGGGCTTTATCTCACGCCAGTTGATGTTCTCCCAATTATCGTGCAACATTCCAATGAGGCGCCCGTCCCAGCCATAGTCCTCCACGACGTTGCACTGTGTTGGAGCATTTGACATCCTATCGCTCTCCAACCAATCTTTTCCATGCACACCAGGCTGTGTGCCACCCCTCTAATACCGGACAAAAGCTGCACAAAATATTTTTTCATTATTATTAGAGAAATGCATAAATAAACATTTATTTTTTTAAATATGTTAGTTCTGTTAAATTTATCGTGCGAGCCTAGACCGGTCCGAAAGACAAGTAAGTCCTGAAGGCATCACCCATGAGTCTCCGTCAAAGGGTCTTACCATAGTGCCCCTATAGATATACCGACATTAAATAATTTAAAATTTTCACATAACATATTTAGAATAATTAGTGAGATTTTAAAGAAACTTAAACCCTAATTTTTGACTCTAAATCCTAAACCATAATTTCTAAACTCTAATTTTGTCAACGCTAATTTTGGACAATTTTAAAAAGAGTGTAACAGTAAAATGAGTCGCGTCGGGAAAATCAACAACCCGCACACGATATTCAACAACCCGCAAGGTAATTCCTTAACAATTTCTAACAATTCCAATCGCAATAATTACGAAATATAAAAAATTCGAGCAATTTAATCGCGTCAAGAAAATCAAGAACCCGCACACGGTAATTGACAATTCAATTTCTACCAATTACAGGCACAAAACATAAATAAAATAAGTTATGTCTGGTTACTCGAAAATAATCAGATTGTGCTTCGTGATTCGTGCTCCGGCCTCACCGAACCTCAAGCTTCGTGGGTGGGGGCGACCTTGCGATAGAGAGAGAGGGTGGCCGAGAGAGAGAGAGGGGGTGGGGATGGCCTAGCAAGAGAGAGGGGGTGGGGGCGGCCTAGCGAGAGAGAGGAAGAGACAGGAAGGGTGAGGGCGGAGGGGGGTGGCTAGGTTTGGTAGGGTTTGGGTTGAGCAACAGGGACAGAGAGAGAGGAAGGGTGGGGTGGGGTGGGGTGGTTTGGTCGCGATATTAAAAAAAAAAATCCAAACTGCCCGCAGTGGGGCGGTTTGGTGTGAAGAGGTGACCGTCCCACAGTGGGACGGTTTGGTACTGAGATTGGACCGTCCAGATATGAGGCGGTCAGAGTGTTTTTGAAAAAAAATTCATACCGAGAGCAGATTTGCTATTTTCTTTCTTTTTAAGGTATTGTTAAAAATTTCGGTTGCTAGTTGGTTGCACATTAATTAGTTTGACATTCGCTCAGCAAAGATCCTTCTTAGAAGGTGAATGTATGATTGGTCGATTTTTGTCTATATTTTCAATACAAGTTTAATTTGTCGGATATTATAGTTGCGATATTTTCAATTTATAATTGAACATCATGATTTAACATTTGTTGAATTATTTTTTTTTCAGGTGATGGGTTTTTGCAAATTTGGCTGAGGTCATTAACAAAAAAATTATCATAATATCTAAATTCTTAACTAATTATTATAGTAACTAAAAATTAAATAACAAATATTCACCGAATAATAATTACATAAATTAACTTTTCAAAACATGACAATGTTCGCGCAAAAACATTCTATATAATCCAACACAATCTATTTTAACTAACAATGAGAACATCATTAATTAGACAACACTATTATTTTAATAATAAAATAATTAATTAATGTTAAGCCAATTAAAAGATAAGCATCATTCATTTTTTAAATAATGATGAAAACATTATGTGGTCAAGTTAGATTTTATTGAAGGATTATTTAAAATTTATATGTATCTATTATAATAATTATAAATTCTTTATTTTTGGGTTAAATTTATTAAATTAATCCGAATTCTGATCGGACAGTCCATATTTAAACTCAAAATATGAGTTACTACATGGGTTCCGGACTCGGAATGAGAATGAGAAATTTTAGTTGGAGATATATCATTTCTATTAATTATAATAATACACAGAAAGCGAAGTTGCAACCTTAGTTACGTATCCGCAGCTTCCGTGACATCGTCGCCAATTTCGCCATAATTTCCCCAGTAAATTGTTAGAAAAATGAACAATCATCCAATGGTGCGCAAGAAGGGCTTGCTTGCAAGAAACTACCTCGGCTGCCACTTTCACTTTGGATCTGCGGTCAATACGTACTCAATAAGATACACCTAAAGGCTTAAAACAATTAATATTTAATACCTAAAGGATAAATGACAAGTGACACAAAATTGTATGGAAGGTAAATTGGGAGGTCTTGTATACTTTTTCTTCCCCTCCATTTCCTTTTATTTTTTCTTACCATATCATTTGCTTGTTTGTATTTTTTTTCTAATGAGAGAGCTGGAGGTCAATGTTGGAGATAGATCACTTAAGTATTAAGAAGTAATTTTGTCAAATACTCTGTAGGCATATATATATGCTAATATCTTATCAAATGAAGAAATATAGATCGCACACAAGAAGCTAATAATAACAAACAATCAATCACATAAAATAAAAGACTGACACATAATTTTATATGGAATGACCCTTTCGGAAGAATACTAAAGGAGTACGACCCAAATCACTATATCAATGAGTCTTTACAATACAAGCAGATAATCAAATCAATAATCTCTCTAACACTCACTTAAAATTTTATACGCTAATTTATGAGATAGAGTGAAGAAAATTAATAATTGTCAAGCCCATGCAAAATCGAGTGAAGACCCCCTAATCAACAGGGGTGGACCTACATTGAGCCAGGGGGCAATTGCCCCCACCGGATTTGGAGTTTTTATGGAGATTTATAGGTTCGGATTAATTTTTTCCTCACTGGAATTTTATTTGCCCCTCTGGAATTATGATTTGTAATTTGGACTAAATTCAGAGTTAAGTTAGGATAAAATTCTTGAATTCTGATTGATAATTAGGATTAGATGTTAAATCATTGGAAATTAGAGATCAGAGCATTAGAATCATAGTTAGAGCATTATTTTTTTATCTGGTACCCAATTAGTTAATGGATTTGAACCCCGATTAGCTATTTAAACCTGATTTGCTATTATCTTGCCCCCTAGGGATCTTAAAAAGTCACGGCGTGACCAGATACGGCACGACACGACACACGAAAGATCCGGTCACGGCATGGCACGTGAAAGATCTGGTTACGGTACGACACGGCACATGATCATGTGCAATTAGGACCAAATGTGACCAAACATGGCCAAACACGACCAGTCACGGCGTGACTAACGTGCCGTGACCATCATTCCAAATTTGATCACGGCACGGCATGTATAGTATTGTAGCAGTAACGGCACAATACATATAATATTGTGGCAATCACGACATGTTTTTAGAACCCTATCCCCCTGACGAAAATTATGGATTCGTCCCTGCTAATCAGATTGTGTAGAATACTACCATTGGCGGAGCTAGGTTTTACTAGGAGTAAGCAGCTGCTTACCCCTGAATTTGAAAATTTTAATTATTACACTATGTAAATATGGACTTTGCCTACTCTGGAATACAAATTGTCTATCTTTGGATCTAAACAGTCTAATTCCAATCTCAGCCCGTACTAAATTAATTTGTTGAGGCAGCTCAAATCTAACTAATTTTAATTTTCTCCTCCGCTACCCTGGCATTCGCCTCCACTCCAGAAAAAAATTGCCCTATGCGATTCTGACCGAGAAAAACCATAAACTTGTAAGGAGAGTCAGGAAGAGGAGATTTTGATCGATGGTTTTTAAAATTACGAATATGCAATTTAGTTTGTTAATTGATACCAATTGTTTCAAAAATTACAAGCAATTATTTTAGTAATTTGGTACTAATTAGTAATTTAGATGTGATTCGGTAGGCGACTTGGGCAGAGGCAGAAAGAGAGTTATGGAGGCGGTTCTAACGCAAAACCGTTTAGAAAAAAAAAAAGAACTTGAATCTGACTTTTACCTACTCCTTACTGCACTCAATACTACCCGTCAGACCAAAATCACGGTTTGAAATATGGAATACTCGAGTTGACATTCGTACTAGATTAAAACTGACGGCTCAGATCTCATTATTGCACTGGATCTGAATTCTAAAAATATCAGTCTACGACTCGTTAATACTTAATACAAATATTTTTATCATTAATAGATACTGTGATGCTTTTTCAAGAAAGCCGTCTTTATTATAATCAAAATTAGTATCTGTGTGAGCCGATGTTTTTATTTTAGTAATATTTATTTCCAAAATAATGTTGTAGAAAAATATTCATAGAAATTTAATATTTGGAAGGGCGGGAATTTTGAAATTCCTCCCATACATTTTTCAGTTAAAAAAATAAAATTAAGAAGAATTAAGGATATATATTCAAAATTCTTGCACGTTAAGAGCTGACAAATGAAAATTCAGCCCGTCAAGAACTACCATAAATTCCAGCACTATCGTCAAAAAAAAAAAAAAATTTCCAACACTTTGTTTATAATGTTAGAAAATGAAAAACCGAGCTTAGACAGCGATTTAACAATCTAACTCTTCCTTAGCTGCGAACAATCAAACAACGGTCTTAGTAAAGTTTAACTTTTTCCTCTCATATATATATATGCCACATGTTCCGTGGTTACGTACGTCCGCAAATTTTAAATCCCAACCTTCGTAAATTTTAAAATTTATTTAATTTTTTTTCTAAAATTTAATGTAGAATGTTACACTTTTTAAAATAAAAAAAATCAATAATTGTGAGTTAGAACTTAAAGCCAAGCACATGGTTACGCAGGTAACATACTCTATTAATTTATAGTTGACGTTGGCACGAATATACGAAGAAAGCGGTAGCGAGATTCATTAACATTTAACAATGGTTTTTATTTCGACAAGTCTTGCGCTGGTTGGAGGGCGATTAGTTAGCATGGGATCGCGTCCAACTTCAGGCGGACAATCAGCTTGTGTCGCTAAGTTTTCAGACGTTCGGACTGCACTGGACGGTAAAGATTTTCTTTATTATAATTCATTTAAATGCAATGTCAAATATATTATATGCCCGTTTCAATATCTTTCTCCTTTTCTGAATTAACCTCCACAAAGATGGCTTGTAAATAAAACGACTTATGAAAGATTTGTTAAATATATATATAGGAGTTGGCTACGGTGCTACATGTAGCATAGGGCCTCTGTGCTACGGCTCAATATTTGAGTTTTTCAAATCCTTACGGTCGATCCGAACCATTCAAGATGATCTCCATATGAATATGTACTTGCAAATCAAATTTTATATTTTTTGAAATTTCTTTACTATTTTTTTTAGATAGGTAGAAAATCACTTGATTTGAATGGAGAATTTTCAGATCAAGTGATGTCCTACCTATCTAAAAAAATATAAAAAAAATTCTGAAAAATGTAAAATTTGATTTGTACGTATATATTCATATGAAAATCATGTTGAACGGTTCGGATTGACCGTTAGAATTTTGAAAACTCAAATATTAAGCTGTAGTACGGAGGCCCCATACTATGCACGGCATATAGCAATTTCCTATATATATTACTATTTCTGTTTCTGTTGTTCGACTGAGGTTTGGCCTATTTGTCAGGTTGCTTAATATATTATATTTTTCATGCCACGTTGCGCTATTACGACCACTCCATTTCTGTCATAACCGGTGAAAATAAAATTCATATGATAGCGACACTGGCACACTGCGACAATGTTATGCCACCGCCGGACATGAATGAGGTGTCCCACTTGATACCATTTTATAGTATGGCGGTGGGGCCAACCCGTGGCTGCTTGAAGAAATCACGACCATTCAATTGGATTTTGGAATGTTATGGTTGTTTACCCGTCGTTGATTTCGGGCGCCCCCCTTGAAACTTGAAAGGTCCATTTCTAGTGATTTTAATTTGGATCGTTGACTTACGTGAAAAAAAATAAAGAAAAATTGAATCTGCCACTTTTCAAATGCTATATCAGAAGCAGTTTCTAAATCATTATTGGCTTTGATATCCTTTTTCATGATAATACTAATAATGACGTGGAAGTTCTTGCTAATTAATTATTTGCATAATATCATAGTCAGTTATAGATTTAAACGGTCGGTTTTTCTTAAAAAACCACATTTTATATATTTTTTTTTAAGATAGAAAATTACTACTTCCCAATGGTCCAAAAATTTCCGATGAAGTGTTTATTTACATGCACTAAAAAATGGAATTTGTGACCTAAAAATAATACCCTCTTTATTTAAAAGAAATTTATATAATCTTATTGCAAATCTTTTAAATTGATCTTTCTTATCCAACAATTCGGATCTTACTTTCTTCTTTCTTTTTCTTTGTTCATATTCATCCTTTTTATATAATCCATTTTGAATCTAGTAATTAAATCGAAATTGTGATTTGTTTTTCTTCCTCTTTTCCGATAAAAGAGATGCTCTAAACATTTTTCATTCAATTTTTTCAGGCACCTTAGTTTAATTAATTATCGTTAAATGCATACATATTTATTGTGTAATATATACTTAACTATTTTAGTGTAAAAAAAAATGTAAATAACCATCAAGTGTTTTTTTCAGCAGAATAACAGATTCATGGAGGCATGCAAATGTAATGTGAATTACTGGGCCATAATCATAGTCTTTACCTCAGCGGTTGAAAATGGAGAACTAATCAACTAACTATTGATTAACGGAAAGAAAGGTAATAAAATTGAAAGAAAAATAAATATTAAATTGTGTTCAGTTGACAAAATTATCACGAAAGTAAGGGATACAAGAGGGGATAGAGTTAACATTGTATCATTTTGGACAATAAAATCAATTTCTCTTCCGATTTGAGGTGTAACGGATAGAAAGACAGAAAAAGCTAAATTTACTAAAAATATTTTATTAACCTTCTATAATTAATTAATCAAACAAAAAATAAGACAGAAAGAAAAGCTAAATTTATTTTATCATCTCATTAATTATCCAAACAAGAAGAGGTAAAATGTATTAATCTTCATTTTTATTCCATTCTATTTTTGTTATTCTGCACCTCCCATTCGTTCATCTACTCTTCATCCAATTCCAAACAAGGTATTAGTGGTTGGCAAAGGGGTTAGAGAGAGGTTTTGACAGGGGTGGATCCAGGATTTTTGCCAGTGAGGGACAAAAAAATAACGAATCGGATTTGAATAGTTAATCATGTTCAAACTCATTAGCTTATTAGATACTAGATAAAAAATAATGCTCTAATTTCTAATTTTCAATACTCTCAATACTCTGACTTTTAATCCTAGTTACAAATTAGAATTCAAAAAATTTATCATAATTTTAATTATAAATTTAACATTAATTACAAACCAGAAATCCAGTAGGAGGCAAATAAAATTTCAGAAAAAAACAAAGTTGAACCAAACATATAAATTTGTATAAAACTTCAAAATTAAAAAAGGAGCAGTTGACCGCCGGGCGGCCATGGGTTTTGCAATAGTGAGAGGTCAATAACTTTTTTAAGGGAGAGAAGCGCAATAGTTGTTGAAGTGTGATTTTCCCATTCTTGGAAGTTGGAACCAGCTAGAATCAAGCACTGCCAGGTAAGTACAGTCAGTCGACCATCCTCTATTATTATTAATCATTTAATCTATAGTATGATTTTCTGAAATAACATTTTATTTGAGAATTAAAACATGGATTCGTATCTTTTATTGTCCGTTGAAGCCCTTTTAATTTTTTTTTAAGTTCCAAAAGTTCAAGCTCAAATCAACGACTAGTATAATAAATCCAAGATTATTGGCCCAATGGGCTTTATTTATAGTGTATCATGTTGCTCTCTGAAACTTGTTACAGGCTTTGCAAATTAAGGTTTCTCGAGGTATTCAACTTGAAAAATAACGGGCGAAGATAATTGGTAGTTGACTCGTAGGGGTGCAAACGGAGCGGATTCGGAGCGGATAATGCTAATATCAAATCCGTATCCGTCTTTCAATGAATGGATACGGATACGGATACGGATAGTAAACGGATATCAAAATTTAAAACCATATCCGCCTTAAACGGATACGGATACGGAGCGGATAATTTACAGATACGGATTCGAATACGAATATAGAACGGATAATTGTCGGATATTGAGTTATATGAACTTTAAGATATAATTAATAATTAATAAAATTTAAATATAAAAATAAATGAATAATTGTAAGTTGATGGAGATATTAATGTTAGAAAGATGAGAGAATATAAGACATTTATTTTATTAATAGTGCAGTGTAATGGTTTGTACCTTGGTTGCTCAGACTTTCACTTCACATGACATGAGTTCAAATCTCCTTGAAGGCAAAATAATTTAAAACCTCACATGATACGGATACGGATACGGATAGTAAACGGATATCAAAATTTAAAACCATATCCGTATCCGTATCTGCATCTTCTATGGGTAATTGATAATTATCCGTATCCGTATCTGCGATATCCGTATCCGTTTAAATCCGGATATGAATTATATGCGGATTCAGAGCGGATATCTTCCGTGTCCGTTTACACCCCTATAGTTGACTATCAATGACAGAAAAATTCAATTGAATTTCTCTCTCTTTTATTTTCAGTTGAAAATTTCATCTCATAACGAATAATTCGTGTGTTATAATGAAGATTTGTTCTTCCAGTAACCAAATTTCCTGCGTCAAGGCTACATAATACATTGTTAGCATGTTTGTATAAAATTAACGGTAGCTTTTGAAGTGGAGATGATTCTTTCATTGATTTATTCATGCATAACCTAATGGGTGGAAAACCTCGTCGGAACAGCATAATTCAACAAGCAAATTTTTTCTATTCATTGCCTTTTTCGATCTGAGTGAAGAATTGTGTTTCTTTTCCCCTTTTGGTTCTCCTCTCCAGTTCTTTATTTCATTCTATTTTTTATATTATTTAAGAAATGTTATTTGTCATTTAATATGACATTTTGTTTCAGATATTTTAATGAAAATATGTTATAAAGCTTAACAAATAATATATTATTTATGTGTAGATGTCATTTAATATGTAATTAAAAAATACTATTTATTATTTAGTCCAATTTTTTTATAAAAATATATGATATTGTACGATTTCTTTTTTTCTCTTATAATATATTATGTTCCCATTACAACGTACAGTCATATGGATCACACGATACTAGCATTCAGAATATGCGTCTAAGACCTAAGAGTTTTTTATTATTTTTAATATAATCCGAAATGACATATATTCGCTTTTATGCTGTTCAGTGTTTACTTCTCAGTGCTTTCGACGTGCATCTTTTCATTCCAACTTTTATTTTTCTAATTTTTCTCTTTTTGCGGATCTTTCTTTTTCTTCTGGAGGTGTCAATTGTATTCTTTTTTTTATCTTCTTATCCAATTCTCCTGTATTCCATATGACAGATATGACGGATAATAATAAAGTTTTCTTTTGTTAGTTTATTGTGTATGGGTATGAATAAGAAACTTTTTTCATAACTTATTGAATTAAAATGTGAATAAAAAAGCTATTTCGTTCTATTTTTCTATATTTTTTATATATAATAATTAATAAATATAAAATTATATACAACAATTTTTATCCGTAAATATAATTATATATTTTTTATAATTATTAGATTGATTTATATTGAATTATATATATTTTATTAATTAGAAACTTATTATAAAATTAATTTATAAACTATTTTATATTATTTTATTTAATTAACAATTTATGTTATTTAAAATAATGGAATAAAAATTATATTTTTTATATTTAGTGATACTAGGTACATGATATATTTAAGATATATATTTTATTTGTTGTATTTTTTATTAAATTACATATGCTATCAATTTATTCGATAGTTATTGTTATTTGTTTCGTTACCTGTTATCTTAATGGGTAAGAGTAAATTAATATTTAGTGAGTAAGGGTAAACCTAATTTTATATGATATGAGTATGGGTATGAAAATACTTATACCTAACTCATCCATATTTATTGACACCCCTGTTTATCTTTCTTTTATTGGCCGGAACTTGAACTCAAGTCTCCACAATAACAAATGAGAACTCTAACTACTAGACTACAAGAACACATATGATGAATTACGAGGGAGCTGAACTATATAAAAACTTAGTTAAATTTTTTAATTAAGTTTCAGTATACTTTGTTAAATTTTTTGAAATTAAGAAGGCGACTAAGTGTTCTTGAAGTATACATAGATGGGCCCTGTTTTGAAGTAAAAATTGCTAACATGTAGTTTATTTTTTTATTTTTTATTATTTCCGACTGCATCAGCTGTTGATTTGAGAATTGTCTATTGATCTGTTAGCCTACTTCGCTGATGCATGTGGATGCGTTTGTATCTGCTACGATCGTGACAGAATTGGAGGATTCCTGGATTATACTATTCTTTAATGACCTTCTAGTCTTCTACGGTTCTACCAACCCCACTCTTCCACAGAGAAAAGTTGAACATTCGAGCTCAATGCTCATGGTGAGGATAACGAAGGTGTGTTTGAGGATAAATGTCATACTAGACTAATTCATAAAGAAAGTGAGCAGCAGCCTCGTCAATTTGACTAATAAAGAAAGAATATCATGGGCATTTTTTATTAACCAAAAGAGGGTCTCCGTGCTATGGCTCAATATTTGAGTTTTCAAAATTCTAACGGTCGATCCGAACCGTTCAACATGATCTCCATATGAATATATACTTGCAAACCAAATTTTACATTTTTTAGAATTTTTATACTATATTTTTAGATAGGTAGAAAATCACTTGATCTGAAAATTATGTACCATTCAGATCAAGTGTTTTTCTACCTATCTAAAAAATAGTAAAAAAATTCTAAAAAATGTAAAATTTGGTTTGCATGTACATATTCATATGCAGATCATGTTGAACGGTTCGAATCAACCGTTAGAATTTTGAAAACTCAAATATTGAGCCGTAGTATGGAGGTCCTCTATGCTATGCGTAGCCAACTCATATATATATAAAATGATCACTGGTGTATAACAGGAAAATCCAGCACCTAAAGCTTATCATGTGGTGAAGTGAGCTTAGTGAGGTGGTGCCATACTGCCATAAACATTTTTCGTGGACGGACGGGGACAGCATAGAAAACTCGAAAATTTTCCAATATTTTCATGCAATTAGGTAAGAGTGTGTTGTCATGCTAGCTGCTGCTATTAAAATTGTTAAATGGTGGTTTTTTCTTCTTCTGATTTTACTGCAAGTGACCGGACCTTTTCTCTCATATACCGACCGACGTAGTCATCTAGCCACTAAGATTAGATGAAAATAATTAATGGCATGTTGTCAGTGCCAGTATATACATCTTTTGTGCTCCTATATATGTTTTTAAATTTTAATTGAGGATAAAGTTGTGAGAAGAATAAAAAATAAAAAATGAGTCCAAAGTGCCGACAAATTAAGAGGACAAAAGAGAAGAAGGGACAAGGGACCAAGCAAATACATGATATATGTGATGTTGAGGAGTATAATTTTGTTATAATGAACATGTATATTAATTATATGATTCTTTCAGAAATTTTTGTATATATATTCATCAGTCCTGATTCTTTCTTTCTTAACCAATTGAGGAGGTAAAGTATCTTCTCTAATCTCCACTTGGATTCGTCCCTTGAAAGGGACAGACATAATAAAAGGCAGCCGCAGCGTCAAAAAGAGAATAAACAATTAATTAAACGAAAAGAAACTACTTCACAAAACAACATGAAGCAGAAACTCGAGAGAAAAAAAAAAGTAGAAGCCAAGTAAAATGAAGTGTTGAAGCATCGGTGAGTGGGATCGGACGCAATCTTCCAGTGGGTCACACATGATCACACATTGGACTAATGGACTGGGACGGTATGATGGTCATATGAAGGAATTTTCGATTCTTTTCAAGATTCGTGCATACTTGAGCATCTTTAATCCACTAAGAAGAATTTATGGAACTTACTTTTTGCTTTTTTATTTTTTTATTTCGTATTCAAATTAATGATACAGTGGCAAATAACTTAATATTCATCTACTAGCAAAGCTAAAAAAATATTAAAAAGTTAGAATCCTAAAAGTCATGGATCTTATAATATGAAGGAAAACAAATAACAAACCATAACATGTTTTGATAATAAAAATAACTCCAATCAACAGTTTCTATTTGTTCTTAAATTTCTTAATTAAAAACGTATTGATTAAGTATTGGAACCCAATATATATTAAACAGAGAAAAAAAATATTCTTTTTTCAGTCGGCCCTCAGAATTTGCGATTTGAGTATTCAAAATAGCAGCCCACGTTTGAATAGAGAATCTTCCGGTTAGGGATGTCAATGATACCCTTTTACCTGTTTATTCTACCCGTACCGTATTTGATAAGGCTGATATAAATACAGTTTTTTTTTTTACTAACTGGGTATGGGTATGGGTAAGAATTTTTTTCTGTTAGCTACATGAGTAAGGGTACGGGTAAAGACTATTTCGTACCCGTTACCCTATAGGGTAATTATATAAAATAAAATTATATTATAATGTTTGAGTAATAATTAGTGATGTTAAAATTTATTTGCGTGATATTTCAATGTTTGAGCAATAATTAATTATGTTTTTTTTTTTATTTAGTATATGATTTTTGCTATAAGAAAAATGTTAATCATATTTCATTTATTTACATGTATTTTTATTTAGTTAAATAATTGAATTTGTCCGAAGAGATATTCGTGTTTTGAAATTCTCGTGCTTTATATAAAAAACAATTTAGTTGGAATTGATTGCATATTTAAAAAAAGAAAATTTATTAGTAATGTGATTGCATTGTGTGAAATGAATGAGTTTTGATGTTCTATTTATAAAATATAATAAAATTAATTATTATATTAGTATTATTCGTTATTCATCTGCTACCGTTTCGTTACCCGATAATTTTAACTGGTAAGAATAGAGTAGGATAAGGTCAATTCTTAATGGGTAAGGGTAGGGTATGTGTTAGGTCCATTCTCAGTGAGTATGGTTATGGGTATGAAAATGTTTCGACCCAACCCGTATCGTATCCATTAACACCCCAACTTGAGATGAGACTAAAGAAAGAGATTCCTTATTTCGAATAAGAAAAAAATAAGAAAAGGACATGTCCGGTTTAAACTTCAGAGCATTAAATTTAAGGGGGAATCGGTTATATACCCATCAAAACTTTTGAATTTGGATATTTGCCCATATCCTATTCAAATTTGAGGTAAATTTTGAATAGGATATGGGCAAATATCCAAATTCAAAAGTTTTGATGGGTATATAACCGATTATGCCTAAATTTAATGTAGTGATCCAAATATTTATTCGATTGAATGTCACCTTTTTTTTGTGTGAAAAGTTTCATGGCAGTTACTGTCAAATATGTATTAATACTGAAATAATACATTGTTGAGGAGCTATAGGCGCAACCTCTAAGTTCGCTACTCACACTTCATACTAGTACACCAAAACAAGAATAAAAAGGAATACATGGAGAAAAACAGAAAAATAAAACGACACTAGCACTTCCATTCAAACTAGCAATACTGTGACCATAATCGACCTTCTGCCAGTATCTTGTCAGCCACAATACTATACATTTAGTATTAGAATCATCTCTCTTTCAATCAAATCTTGGGTGAATCAAGTTTTTTTTTTTTTTTGAGGAAAAATAAGGATCTAGTCCATATTTAATTGATAATTGCGGTTACAAAAGTTTATAGTTGCAATAAAAAATAAACACAAGTTGCTCAAGTAAGCTTGAACAAAATAAAAAACAAAGTAAATAAGAAATGTAAAGAAAAAATTTTAAAGATATAACAAAAAAAATACTAAATGTTATTCGATAGTCAAACTTCTCCCGGTGGTTCCTCGTGGCGATGCAACATTTGCGCCACTTCTTCTATTAGATCTCTGTGTGACTTGTTGGTGTCTCTGAATATGGGTGCACATCTTTCTATCCAGATGACAAACATTGCCACTAGTAAAGTACCTCTTGCCCTTTTATTGTTGTCTAGCCGTAGTATGGCTTCCATCGGTTGTGTTCTCATTTGTGACGCAATCTTCATCCTTCCGTACATTTCCGTTGCAAATGAGCATTGGCCAACCATGTGTTGTGTAGATTCAGCGTCGCGACGGCACATAACGCACATGTTCGTGATCGGCCATCCTCTTTTCCTTAAGTTATCGATGGTTAGCAATCTGTTGTTAACTAAAAGCCAACCAAAGACTTTTGTTCTTGGAGGTACTCAAAGTTTCCACAGGCGATCGACGTGGTTGGTGATGTATGGCCGGTTTTTGAGTAATTTATATGCACTCTTAACCGTGTATATACCTGTATCAGTCCAATTCCATTTGATGTCATCCGGTTGTCGGACCGCATGTGTAACCACTCTCTGCAGGTATCCTCTGAGTATTTGCAGTTCCTCTTCAGCCTTTTCCGTGAGCACCTGTTGAAAACAGTGCTGAATCGTCCCTTGTAGGGAGTCTTTCAGGTTGATCGAAACATCAGTCGCATGTGTAGAGTGCCTTTAATTCATGTTTTAGAATACCATGTCCCCATTGTGATTCCATAAGGATATCATATCGCCTTGGCCAAAGATGTGTGTGACAGCCGCTTCCCAGAAATTGTGACATTCCTGTAGCGTTCCTGTGAAAAGAGTGGTGTCCGGCATGAGATTTCCATTGAGCCTTGTTCCCTGAAAGACCGGTTTCCACACCCTCTGTTCTGGCTTTTGCTAGTACCAAGACCATTTCATGAGTAGGGCCTTGTTGAAAGTTGATAGATCCGCTATTCCAAGGCCGCCGTATTCTTTGGGTCTGCATACCATATCCCAACTTGCCAGGCTCATAATTTTCGACTCCTGGCCCACTCCGTGCCATAGGAATCGTCTTCTGATTTTGTCTATTTGCTTAATCATCCTTTTGGTAGTCTCAGTAGGGTGGATCAAGTTTTGAGGTTGCTATTGTAGTAATTTGAAGAAGGCAAAAGGGAGACTAAGGTGCTAGCTTTGGCTGCTCTTACTTCATTCATTTGGAGAGGTAATGTTTTGAACTCTATGCTTGTTAAAATAAGTGATGTGAACCATAAAATGCGTGAATGTTTGCTTTCTTGGTCTTAAGATCGTACATGTTTAGGCTAGAAAATTTAAAATTACACCATCTAGCTGCATGTAAACCCCATCAAAACCAGTTTCCATTTTCTTTGGTCCGCCATTTTTTCGCCTCCCGATCGCCTCCTCTCCGATATCAAAATAATTGTCAATTCTAATGTTCGCTAGCCCGATTGAATGTCATCATATACCTTTATTTTAACAAATGCGGTCACAACCATAGTAACACAATTCACGATTTATTCGCGTTTAATTTGTGTTTAATTTGTTATTTCGACGTTTCCAAACTGAACATCGAATAAAACCAAAATAATGTATAATACGTTTTATTCGCAAATAAAACGCGAATTTTTTTTTTTAGGATTTTTTGGTTTTTTTTTGTTTCCTTGTAGTACCAAATAATTCCCGAATTATATCCGAATTATTTCCGAATTACGAATTTTTGATCCCGCTGAACCGAATCCGAACTATTCATTTGTCACTATGGTCACAGCCATGCCGCGCAGGGTTTGCTTAGTTATGACCATAGGTAATTATTAATACATGCGTAATATTCATTTGTCTTTTCGGGCAAAACATATATAAGATTTTTTTTTTTGAAGACCTGGAAAATATTCTTATCCACAGCTAGTATAAATTTATTTTATTAATATATTGATATGAGCACTGTTGGCAGCATCTTTATTTTAGACCAGAAATACAAAAGAACAGAGAATAAATAATTAGGTGCGATTACAGTTGTTTATCCACTATTAAAGAGTAAAGACGACACGGTCTTGAAATTATCGAGCCTTAACAGTTGGCTTTCATCTAAACTTTAGCCAGCTGGCAAATATGTCCAGATATCGATCACCAAGTGATTCCCTGCCGACATTTTTATTAATATCCAAAGTTTAATACAAATTATTAATTCTGCCCAGAACTCGACTCAATATTGAAAAATACCCAAGCCGGCCAGAAAATTGCCGGCTTAGGTACCAGAGTAAACCGGCCATTTTCTGGCCGGCTTACTCCATTTTCTTTTTTCTTTTTTTTTTAGAGAGAGACACTATGAAGATCAAAATATTGAAAAATAACTGTGAAAATTTGAAATTTTTGTTTAAATTATTTGTTATATTACTTCTTTTGATGTATAATTAACATATTTATACTAAAATACGATAGATTAACTGAAATTATGTTGAATAACACTAAATTATGTTAAATTACGTTAAATTACATTAAATTACGTTAAAATACGGTATGAATAGGGACGATATCTTCACTAAAAAGGGGAAAAGCGACGATGAAACTTCAAATGGTCATAAAACGGCGCTCGAGTGTCCAATTTCAGCAAATGACCACTTTTCGAAAAGCTTGCGAAAATACGCATGCGTCCGTGCCAGCGATGCTGGATTCTGAAATTCAGGATCGCCAAAAAACTAAGGGAAGAGCCTCAAAACTTGAGTTGAAGTTTCCGATTAAGATTTTCATTTCTATTATTCAATCCAAATAGCTCAGTAAATTACTTACATAATGAACTTGTAGAATACCAATTTTTACTATTTTCGGAATTTTTTTACTATTTTTTATGATTCATGAAAGATGAGCAAAATCAGTCTACTATAGCGTAATTTTGTGTAGTTTAGCGTAATTTACCGTATTTCAGCATAATTAGCGAAGTTATTGTAATTTTACGTAATTTAGTATAATTGAATATAATTTACTGTAATATAGTGCAATTCAATATAATTTCAAGTATTCTAGCGTATTTTAGTATAAATATGTTAATTATACATCAAAAGAAGTAGAGGAGGGATCAAGTTACAACAAATTTGAGTTACAACAACCATTTTTTCATTTTCAAAGTCCAAATCGTCGATCCAAACCGTTGATCATGATCTCCACAATAAAATGTGCTTGCAGATCAAATTTTACATTTTTTTGAATTTTTTTACTATTTATTAAGATGGGTACAAAATTCAATGTTCTGAATTTGACTAGTTTTTGTAAAATACTTAATAAATAGTAAAAAAATTCAAAAAAATGTAAATTTGATCTGCAAGTACAGTTTATTGTGGAGATCATGTTGAACGGTTTGGATCGACGATTTGGACTTTGAAAATAAAAAAAATGATTGTTGTAACTTGATCCCTCCTCAAAGAAGTAATATAACAAATAATTTAAACAAAAATTTCAAATTTTCAGAGTTAGATTTCAATATTTTGATCTTCATAGTGTCTCTCTCTAAAAAAAAATGGAGTAAGCCGGCCAGAAAATGGCCGGTTTACTCTGGTACCTAAGCCGGCCATTTTCTGGCCGGCTTGGGTATTTTTCGATATTGAGTCGAGTTCTGGGCAGAATTAATAATTTGTATTAAACTTTGGATACTAATAAAAATGTCGGGATTCCCTGCGTCACATCCATTAACAAATCATCTATCGAAAACTGGCCTTTTTATTTATTTTATTATTATTATTATTATTATTATTATTATTATTATTATTATTATATGTTTTGTTTCTTGTTTGCTGTACTCCATCAGGTTCTATCATTTTGTGTTGTTTTAGCTTGTTCTCTGTAAGGTCTTCTAGATAGGTCTTTTGCATTGTAATTTTGTGATGTAACCGACTCTTATGTCTTGTTTTTGGTATCTAATTTAGTCATTTAGATACCAAACAGGTTCATATGATTTCTAATGAAATCGGTGGAAATATCCACTATTCTTCAAAAAATAATAAGAATAATAATAATAATAATAATAATAATAATAATAATAATAATTTTATATATTTTGTTCAGGCTGCTGATTTAAAATGAATAAGAGACCGTTTGGAGTATAATATTATGTTTATAATTTTTGCCTGTAATACATGGACATTGTAACACAACATGTCGATTATGTTAAAACTAATATTTTGAAATTAAGATTAAAGTATAAAAGAGCTAATATACTAATATGTTTTTGATTCTAACAGGTTAATATTTTCTTAAAACTCGTCAATATTTTTAATAACTTATCTTACTAACCCATGCAACTGCTAATGATGTTCCGACCAAAACATTTAAATTGAACACTAAAACATATAAGATGAATATTGAAATAAACTGAATTGTAGAATAGTAGTACAACCTAAATAAATCAAATTCTAAGCTAATAAAATTAATTGTAAACTAGTATTACTTGAATTTGGTAGTGAAGCTACCTCTAAAATCTAGCGAGGTTAAAGGGTCCTCCTATCAACTCTAACAGAGATCCAATGATGTTCTGGCTAACTTACGACAAATCACTCAACGCATAAAAGTTAAAAAATTAAAAACACATAAATTAAATACTAACACAAATAAACTAAGTACTAAAACCAATAAAATTGAATGTGAAAATAATGATACAATCCAATCCTCATATTCTAAGTCTTAAGTCAAATAAGCTAAATACTAAGGCCAATAAGGTAAATATTAAGATCAATAAGCATAATTTTAAGCTTAATAAAATGAATTATAAAATATTCAATTTTGAAGTTGGCCGCACCACTGTAAAAAATAAGTCGGACCTTTGATGAAAGTTCGTACCAACAAGCTCAGGGGCGAATCCACGTTCAATGAATGGGGTCAATTGACTCCATTCATTTTCAATTTTTTTTTGTATTTATAGCTTATTTTAATATTTGTTAAACTAAAATATTATGGATAGTGTGAAATTGACCCCCATTCGTAGTAGAAAATTTTTATATGCTTGATCCTCATTTACGTTTGACTCTCATAGTCTGAAAGTGTGGCTCCGCCCCTGAACAAGCTCATCAAACCACTTTCACATGTTTGTCGCAAGCCATGGAAGATAATGAAGATAAATTGTTCACATTGTTAATCGGTCAAAATAAATTGTTGACTAGTCAAACTATTTAATAGTAACGACAACAATGATAATAGTATGCATATAACATATATGATATATAATATAAAATTAAAGAGCGAGATATATACAATTGGAGATATGAGCTCGGAGATGTAAAGCATTTCTCCAACATTTAAATAGAAAGCCAACGCGGCGATGATCCTTATCGAGCCCCCAAAAAGTGAGTTGCAAGTACAACGATACAAACATGCATCCAATAAATACAAAAAGATATCATCTGCTAAAATCAAGAGTATGAGAAATTCCCCGTTTTCTAATTCTTCTATGAATCATGAGTCATGACAGAAAGAAAAAACGGCGGTAGAAAAAGAATGATGCATTTTCACCGAAAATTTTATTAATATAAAAAAAATTCAAAATTTACAAATCTGCATCCAAATTCAACTAATTTTCAGATTTGTCCAAATCGGGAAATTATTTCCCGGATTCAGCCCTATATTCGGAAAATAATTTTCTGGATCAAGAGGGTCTCTTTTCGGAAAATTATTTTCCGGATTTAGAGTTCCGAAAAATAATTTCACAGATTTAAGATTTTTTTTATTTTTTAATTAAATAGAAAATGTAATGATTTATTTATTTTTTGTATTGAAATATTATTTTTTTTATATTTCTTCGAAAATAGATGCAGTATCTTAGAATTTGAATGTACTAGAAGGACCACGATATATTTTTATTTACTCATAAGTGACTTTTGAACTGAAATCAATAACTCAGATTCAAAACATTTTTTTCCAGTAACACACAAAGAAATATTTTAATTTCTCTTAACAGCCCCAAAAAGTCCGGTCTGAAAAATAGTTTTCTAATAAATTCAGTTATATAGTATTTCATCTATTTTCAAATAAATTCAGTTATATAGTATTCCTTCTATTTTCAATTTAATTAAAAAATCAGAAAATCTTATATCTGTGAAATTATTTTCCGAAAAGAGGCTGTCCAAATCTGAAAAATTATTTTCTGGATCTAGGGGCTGGATCCGAGAAATATTTTTCCGGTTTGGGCAGTTTCATAAATTTTTGTAAAACCTGTGCAAATTTGTAAATTTTAATTTTTTTAATATTATAAAAATTTCGGTATTTTCATGTAGAGTGCACATTATTGCTTCATTAAAATCCACACAAATAGCGCCAGCTAAGATCCCTGTTTGGTGAAGTTGAATAAAAAAAAAGAGGGCTTAAAGGTCTCATTATGCTCCAATTATGTCACATATTCTTATTTTCGATTTTAAAGTCAAAAAGTCGATTAAGTTGCTTAACATGATTTTTGATTAAAATATATTTGGAGATCAAATTTTATATTATTTGAATTTTTTTACTATTTCGAGTTCAAATTTTATATTATTTTAAAGTCCAAAAAGTCGATTAATTTCCTTAAAGGAATCTTGAATCAGATCCGAATTGATGTTTAGAGGCGATGCCCACCAAACCTCCTTTGCAAAATCACACCAGAAAAGGGCATGCTCTATCGTTTCAGCCTGGAGATTGCACAGCTGACATATGACCGGTACCATTTGGATTCTGACTCCTATCACCCCCTTACTGGTAATGTCTTGTTTACACCTCTCTAGAGAAATAATCTTAGTTTTGGTCCCCTTTAATGAACTGATATGCTTTCTTAATTGAGAAGGACCCATTTTTCGCATAAGTGAAGAAGAGTGAGTCTGGGCCGCCTTCAGTCGAGGTGAGGATTTGGACCGATGTTGCAATAGAGTGCTTGTTGAAACCGAAAAGGTCCTGCAACTTTTGGAAGTCCCATGTCCTTGAGTCCAGTTGGATTAGCGAAGATACAGTCATCCTTCTTTAAGAGGCGAAGACAGCAATGAAGTTCTGCCATGCCGAGAACCAAGGCTGGGAGAAAACACCTATTTCCTCTCCCGTGCCTGAAACATAATTTTAAAACACAAAAATAATAGAGCATTGGAGCCCTTCTTTAAAATGATTACATAAACAGAAACACTTGGCTGTTTCATTTATGATCTGAACAATCAAGAGCGTCACTCCAAAACAAATAAAACTTAAAACGAAAATTGCAATAAATAAAACTTCTATTTTTCACTCTAGTCCACCTTATTTTATTTGAATGGCATGGACGGATTCGAATCCCGTGCGGTACCCTATCGTGTAGAATGAGATCTGCATCATGAGTTATATATAACCCGACACAAACTTTAAAGCGGATCTCTATAATCTGAATAGGCACTGGAATTATTTTGACTAGGTTAGAAGTTATTCTACATGATAAGTTACCGCATAAGACACTCATGTGACATAGACTATTTTTATTGAAAATAAAATATTATAAAATGCATTTTGTATAGACTAGAATTCTAGCTATTAGCTACGGAATAGCTGCGCTATAGTTTTCTCGGACCTTAAAAGCTATGGTGTCATGTTCTATGCTATAGCTAGCTATAACTGCGCTATAGCATTCTTTTAAACTTTCCGCAATGACGCAATAAACACTATTTATAATATTAACTAGAATAGATACAATTTCATCCTTTTCACCTTGAATGGTATTTATCTCACATAACATTAATTACAAATTCAGTTACTAATATAAATTTAATATGTGCCACAGATAAAAATATACTACTTTGCTTTGTTTGAAAAAAATATACAAAATCACAAGTTTATTGTTACAAAACTTTTGTGACATTAGTTCACGTTCCATATGTTTATTTTTTTGTTTATATAATTATACGGCGGAGTTAATAAATGTTTGCTTGATTCATCGAGATCAACAAAATTCGTGAAAATTAAATACGAGTAATTTCAGTTACATAATTTTCCTTTCAACATGCAATATGAAGCAAAATATGTATTAGTAGAGATACAGGTGATCACATCTCGCAAGTAATCACATTCATCATATTTTATTCAAATGGCACGTGTATATTTATTAGAGTTTTAGCTACTATTCAGAATAGTTGCTATTCCGTATAGCTGTTGTTCTCACTAGTATGTTATTTCTGATATCAGATGGAATAACAATTATTCTCGAGTGTGAAAAGAGAAAAATGCTTATTTATCAGATTTTCATTAACACAATCTCGAAAATGTCGAAGTTGACGCTACTTCTATCATCTACACGTTATGACAATTCATTTGAGACCCCACCTGACTATTTTTCTTCTTAATTAGCACCACATTTAACACTATTATTTCTAAGTTTCAACTATTTACTATTCCAAATGTACAATCCAAACAACAGTTTACTAATTCAAAAGCACTATTTTCACACTAATATGAAAAATATTATTTTTATGTATTCTCATCTACTAATTTCAATTTCTCTATTTTTACACTAATCTGTACACGACCCTAGCCGAATTTTATAAAATTTCATGCGCCCCTTATACCTAATTAAGATTTAAACTTGTATTACATTAAAAAATAATATCATGCAAACTTGGGAAACTTTCACAGATATAATCAATTTTGCTTGTCAATTATCTGCTGTGAAGAGATCAGGATTTTTAATTGTGCTTAGTGCTTTATGCTGGAATATCTGGAAACACAAAAATGATATGTGTTTCAATAATACCTCTCCCAAATCAGCTAGGCAGTTAATATTACTGATAAAATCTATGGTTCTATTCTGGACAGGTCATCTCTCCCCTAATATCCAAGCTGCAGCTGTTGAATGGCTCCCTGTCATGGAAGATGCAATACTATTGGCAAGCTATATATATGCCCATGGAGGTGGTGGTATACCAAGCACCTGATGAGCCTCTGCCTCATGAATGAAGAACAAGATATCTAACTACTGTTCTGTTTTTGCAATCATTTATCTTAGCCCATTACTTTGCGGCTTAGTTAGTGCAAATCTCTTACTTTTGGTGTATAGACAGATCTTGTGTTTGGCAATTATGCTTGTTATCCTGTTATGCAGATGGATATATCAGTCTAGCTTCTGGCTAGTGTTGAACTGATTTTTTGTAATTATCTGATTTCAGAAATGAAATGGGCTCTTATGCATCTTTTAAAAAAAAAAATTAAAAAATAATATCACTGAATATTATTAGATCAGAAATGGACAGGAGGTGATGTATATTATTAGATCAGCCTCTACAATCAGATCATACGGCAAGTCGGCAGTTAAAGCCAGTGCTCCAAGAGCAGGCAAGGTTTCTAACTCTTACGCAATGGCAATCTCGTAATTCTCTCAATATTGCATGTCATCTTCAATCCCACACTGTTTTATAGCTCCTCTCACTCGAATTCTCTTTAGCCCCGATTCCGAAGAACCAGCAAAAATAGCTACTTTTTCTTGTTAACCAGAAATAAGCAAACAAAAATTGCAAATTATAAATAAAATTAGAAATAGCCCTAGAGCCTACATCATCGATGGGTCCCAGGACGAGCGAGGCCGCCCTCGCCAACGCCAACGCCAACGGCGGATCCAAAGATTCTGACCCGGAATTCGACTCCGACACTTCATCGTACAGCTGGAGGTTGGAGGCGATCAACGGCGGGACGTTGCGCCACGTTGACCTGGATAAGGGATCCAACGGCTGGGCGTCGCCTCCCGGCGATCTTTTCCATTTGAGAGCAAAAGGATACTTCTCGCGGCGGAAGAAGGTGCCGTCGGGAGAGTGGTTGTTACAGCCAGCTGGCGTCGATTGGCTCAGATCACCCGCACGTCTCGATCACGTGCTGGCCCGTTCGGACAATCGCGTAACCGCTGGTTTGAGGCGCGCGAAGAGACTTGGGGTTGCCAAAAAAGGATCATTTATCTTTGCTGTTAACCTTCAGGTTTGATTTGATTTGTATCTGTTTGGTTATTTACGATTTTAACATTCCTATGTTCGTCAATTGTTGCTTTATCTGCGCCACTTTTTTTTCGTGCGATATGGTGCGGATATTTGGTAAATTTAGATTTGAAATTAAGAGTTTTCCACACGCTAATATATTTATTAAATCTCTATCAGTTCTCTTGTTTGCACGCCTCTTCTGTTGATTGTTTAAGTGTGTGCGATTGAGTTATAAGCAAAATTAAAAAAAAACGAATTCTGAAGTCTGTAAAGTACATCTCCTTCCATTTAGTTATATTAGATATGTACTGGTCAGTCCATGTTAGCTCTATGATAATTCTTGAGTCAGTATCTATTTTTGTTAGATGGCTATTTTCGTCACAGTTGTATTAATGGTTTCCTAATCAGGTCCCGGCCAGGCCAGAGGCATATAGTGCTGTATTCTACTTTGCCTCAGAAGAACGAATTCAACCTGAATCACTGCTCCATAAATTTATTTATGGAGACGACGCTTACCGTAATTCCCGATTCAAGCTGGTAAATCGCATTGTAAAAGGCCCCTGGCTTGTCAAAACAGCAGTCGGTAATTACGCTGCGTGCCTCCTTGGGAAAGCACTTCCAATCAAGTAATTGCTTTCTCTTTGCTGTCGAGATAATATTAGCATCATGTTGTAGTTGTGACCAAATAATATTTTTGGCAAAAGACCCTAAGATTCCAACTCTTCTGATATATTTGTTGATAATGACAATTTTGCCTTGCCTTCTCCGGGTGTCCATTATTTCTCAAGTTAGAATCAATACTAGAAATTAAAACGTGGAGGATCGAGTGTAAGCTGCAATCTGCATTGACCTGTAATGTACCAATCTGGCTGAGCTTACCTACTTAGTCTGGTCCTCTGGGACAATCTAGACATATTTGATCAATTCAAACTCTATTTGAACATTTGAGTTTTATTTGCAAATAATATTCCATGTAATTTTCAAATAAAATCCCGTGTAATTTGCAAAATATCCAAATACACATGCAATGTCAGGTTATATTGAAATCTTTGCCCCTTCCCAATGTAGGTATTACAGGGGAGATGATTATCTAGAAATAGACGTGGACATTGGTAGCTCGGCGATTGCTAGTGCAATTTTAGGTCTGGCACTGGGTTGTGTAACTTCTGTTACAATAGATATGGGGTTTGTGGTGGAGGCACAACAAGAACAGGAGCTGCCAGAGAGGCTGATAGGAGCTGTCAGAATTGCTCAGATGGAGATGAAATCAGCTTGTTTTGTTCCTTCCGTTCCTGCCCCCGGATTCTACTGATCGGACGGCGGCTGGCTGATTTTGTTACATAATACTAGTGACCAGTATAGAGGTTAGTGTTTTTCTTTGTTGCTAGTCCTGGTTTGGTAAATTTCTAGTATGGACATGAGAGGTGCATACTGAATCCTGAAAACATGAATATGCATATTTCTTGAATTGAAGCCACTTCAATACTTCATTCTGTTGAAAAAGCAATCTGAATACAGAAAGGAAGAGAAGTGTCTTCCATATCCTAAAATCGGGCTTGTCACTAGACAATGATTTTCTCTCTTGTCATTTCTTTCCTAGCCTTCTCCCCCTTATTTTTTGTATGTTTGGTCCTGTCCATTCATGCAACTATAGATGGATTGGTTTACTTAGAGCACGCATCTCTTTTGCTGCTTTCTATATTAATGTGAAAGACTATACAACAAATCAAACAGTAGATTTTTTCTAAATCAGACGGCGGCCTAACCCAAGTTCTCATTGTTTCTTGCCTGGCTGATGCTGACCTTTTCTTTTGATTCTTTCCTTTACTTTCAGTGCTATTTGGGTTCCATCTCTTCTAGAATCATTTGTGTACAATCTTTACTTTTGGTCCAACTTATACAGTTCAAAATGAGAACACCCTGAATCATTGAATTTTACTTGTAGAATCTTTTGTGTTATGTTCATTTATGAACAAAGAGATAAGGAAAATGTTCTTTTTCAAGTAGGTTATATGATTAAAAAAGATAAATTATACAGCTGTTCATAATATATTTTGTCCCTTGATTCCTTGAAACAAGGATTCCAGCTTTTGTGATTTTGATGCATGACTGTGCAAGTGATGTGAATTATGGTTTATTTTTGTTGAATGGTTGTACTGGTCCACTGAAGATTCAGTGTACTTTGTACTTGGTCATAACTCATAAGGGGTACTAAAAGGATTTTGGAGGAGCAGAACCTGATATTGTAGTGAGAATTTTGAGTATATTTACAGCTTGGCACTATATCTACATCATTTTTAGCTGTCATTTCTTTATTATATAAGAACTCTGGATCTGGACCATGCTTGATGTCTCATTTTATTTTATATGAATCTGCATTTCTTGTGGCAATTAGAGACAAAATGCATTGTGTGGTCTTTCAGTGCCAAATAGGATCATTGTATTTCAGAACACTAATAAGTGGCAAGTAGATCCTCACACAAAAAAAATAAAGGCCTGTACTTTATATGGATTAAGCTATGGTACAATTTCCAATTTGTACTGACCATAACGGGTTTTTAAACTTTTTTAGAATGTCAGAGAAAATAATATTCTAACACAGTTGGAAGGCATTGGTATCTGTTAAAATTCCCCTGATGTAAAGTGCAACCTTTAACTATTCGCCGAAATAGCTGATGAATTATAATATCTTTTTAATATGTAGGAGCATAGATTTGAAGCCTTGAAATGTGGATCGACATTGTATGGACGATGCCACCTGGAAATTCCGGGGAGAGGAGAAATGGTAAATCAGCTTCCATGTAATGAAAAAAAGGGAAAAAAAAGGGAAAAAAACTCTCTTCTTAGTTAATACTCTGTAATGATCTCTCTTCACATCGGTTAACAATTGATTATATAATATTTATTTGGTTTCTTTTGTGTTGTTTCCTTTCGAAGAGGAAATATTTACGTTGACATCTATGAGGTCGTTAATGAACATTATGAACTTGTATGGCAATTGGCTTCTGCCGTGTCAGAAGCTCATTATTATAGTCACACAAGCTGAAAACCCTCGCCAGTGTAGTCAGAAGCTCATTATCATTTGCCTGAGCAACACTACACTGGCGACTGGCGAGGGATGCTATCAGCATGCTGTATATTAAATCGTCGAACATATTTTACTTCCATGCTGCCGACATTTTTATTAATATCTGAAGTTTAATAGAAATTAATTAATATACCTAGATCTCCTGGATATTTATAAAATACTCCTCACTTGCCATATTTTGACCAGTACCCTTAATTTTTATTTTTTAGAGACTATGAAGTGCAAGATGTTGAAATCTAACACTAAAAATTTGAATTTTTAGTTTAATTATTGGTTAGATTACTTATTTTGATGTATAATTAGCATATTTATACTAAATACATTAAATTACTTGAAATTACGTTAAAATTACGTTGAATTATACTAAATTACATTAAATTACTCTAAATTATGTTAAATTACGCTAAATTACGGTGCATCATCGATATTTTTGTAATGAAACATTGATGTTTTATTAGCCTTAGCATTGGCAATTAAGTAGGGTAGCACTAAAAAAATATCGGTGCGTCGCTGATGTTTTTGTAATGAAACATCGATGTTTTATTAGCCTTATTATTGGCAATTAAGCAGGGTAGTGTTAAAAAAACATCGGTGCGTCGCCGATATTTTTGTAATGAAACATCGATGCACTTCTGCCGTTGTTAAGCCGTGCAGAAATCATCGGTGCGTTATCGGTGTTTTTGCACGAAAGCATCATTTTTTTTTAAACTTTAAACGACCATAATTTTGGCTAGGAAACTCAGATTTACGCTTACGACCCCAATTCGGAAAGCTTGGGACGAGACGGGGGCAATGGGGCCCTTGGGATCATCCCCAGGGGGCCGACGGAATCAGAATTGCAAAAAAAAAGTCGTTTAGTCCCTCAAAATTTGAGTTAAAGTTCTTTTTGTCATCGGTAGATACACAACGACCCGTATGCGACTAGTGACAGTGTTGTATGTGGCTGATGATTATGAATGATAGAAAACCAGAATCACATTAAAACAACTGGATCAACCTGAACTAGTGAAATTGTTAAAACTTAGTACCTAAAAAAAAACGTAGTTTAGTGTTCGCATGCGGCTAGTTAATTAATTACTTGAAATTACGTTAGCAGAATTTTGCGTATTTCAGTATAATTATTATAATTTTGCGTATTTCAGTATAATTAGCAAAATTAGTGTAATTTAGCGTAATTTAGTGTACTTTAGCGTAATTTAACATAATTTCAATTAATTTAGCGTATTTTAGTATAAATATGCTAATTATATATCAAAAGAAGTAATCTAACAAATAATTAAACAAAAATTTATTTCAGCATCTTGCTCTTCATAGTCTCTAAAAAAAAAATTGAGGGTACCGGCTATTTAATGGCCAGTAGGAAAATAAATAGGATACTGGCCAGAATATGGCCGGTAGGGGTATTTTTATAAATACTAAGGGGATATGAGTATATTAATTAATTTCTATTAAACTTTGGATATTAATAAAAATGTCGGCCATGCTGCGATCATTTAAGCTTAAATTTTGTTTTATCTCGGATTTTTGTATAGATTTGTTGTGGTTAATCTCATCATAAACAGTACTATTATGATTTATGGGCCTATATGTCCCAGTAGTCGGGCCTTTGTTTCTGTTGCCAAATCTCAACTTGAAGGCCAGAAAACCCTCCAAGGGCTTAGGCCCAAGTGAAGGATTAACACTGGTCCGGACTCCGGAATTCTCCATGACCAATCTTTTTCCTTTCCCCACAGGATGCTTGTAAGTCGTATCTATGGTGGCATTTCAGGTTCAGTTCTCGCATAAGGATACTATAGTTGTGTCTATCTCAAGCCGTTTAGTTTCTTTTTCTTCGGTTAAAGTAAGCAAGGTTCACGAGAACCCTGTTTATAACTACAAGTTGTGTCCAATGCTTGCTCGCTTTACCATACACATTGAGGCTTGCAAGCTAAGTTTATCCGATTGATGTTACATCGTCAAACACAATAGAGATTTGAAAAAGGAGCCTGCCATACGAATAGGGGTGGAAAAAAAGCTCGTATCTCGTGGCTCGATCGTGACTCGCACCTGACTCGCTCGCTAATAGCTCATTCGTTACTGAACCGAGCTGTTAACGAGCCAGTTTGCCACTAGCTCGGTTCAGAATTAATGAGTTCAAGCGAGAGCCTAGCTTGCTTGCCAACTCGCGAGCTAGCTTGGCTAGGCATCAATTTGTGAATTTTATACTGTCTAGTTCGGTCTAACTCGATCTAAAAAGTTTGTAGAAGTTATTTTCTTCTTAAAGCAAGATCCAGCTAAATCTAGCGAGCCAACTCGTTAGCTCATGAGCTAGTTTGGCTGGCTTGTCACAATTTCAAGCTGAGATTTTAGCTTGAATGCCCTAGGTCCAGCTCGCTTGGCTGTATCTCGGTTCAGAATTAACAAGCTGAGCTAGGACCTAACTCGGACCGAGCCAGGTCGTTGCCACCCCTACATAAGAACAAGTGCATAACTCATAAGCCCTTACAACATCCCTCAAAATTTATATAAACTTGGTTGATACTACAAGATCTCAAAGTAAAGATAAATAGTATTAAACTCATTAACAGCTCAAACTACATACATCAAAATTCGATAATCATCACAACCCATTAAATATGCTATTTCACTGCTAAATTAATCAGCTTAATGATAGCAATCTATCAAACTTTTTTTGAGATTGCTTGTTAGATGTTGCTTGACTGCTATAGGTTTTCAGATTGCTTGTTAGAGATGCCACAGCCTAATGGACTGATATGAGGCCCAATGAGCCCTTTGCCTTTGGCAATGCACCGGATCATTCGAGGTAACTACAACTTCCAAGTTTGAATCCAGACTGTTCAATCAGAATTCCGACAGTATGATGGAAGTTCGGACTAGTGTTGTAAAAAACGGTCTTAATAGCCGATTAAATATCTGTTTAATCGTTAACGACGGTTAAACTGTTACGAATACACTAATTAAAGGTCTGTTAACGGATTTTTCCGATTAATCGGTCGATTATTCCCGATTATTCTGTTTATTTCTGTTTATTTCTATTTATTTCTGTTTATTCCAGTGAATATTTATTTTCACATTGTTTTTTTTGTGACTGTGTGTGATAATAAGTTTCATAAATTATGTATTATTGTTTTATATGTGCTGGGATATACATCCAATATTTTTTATATATGTTTTTTCTTTTTACTTACATTGAAATTGATTAATTATTCTATATTTATATAGCATATATTTTCTTACTTACTGATGTAATATTTTCAATTAGTACAATATGTTTGTACATAAATTAAGTTGTTATTATAAACCAAATTTAGTGATTTTATGTTTGAATGTTTTATTTCTTTCAAATAATATATTATTAGTATTTGAAAAACTTAATTTTTGAATTTATTTTTCCATTAAATAAATGTGTTACTTACACATGTAAAGTGAGTATGTGTTGCTAAGAAAAATAAGTGTAGTGTCATGTTATAATAATAGAAATAAGTTAAATTAAGTTTATTTGTTAAGTTTGATGAGTTAAATAAATCATTTTTAATAAATTATGTATATATACACATAATTTTAATGAAAATGATTAATCGATCGCATAATTCCGATTAATCGGCCACATATCGATTAATCGCTTGGCAATACCCGTCCGTCTGACGAGCGCATACTGTTATTTACAACACTGGTTCGGACCAATCCGACCTAGGTTAGAATTTACGTATCCCTTCAAAATACGTGCTGATTTTGATCGGACAGTCCATATTTAGACTCGAAGTTTGAGTTACCTTGGGTATGTTTGGATGGGAGCTAGAATAGCGACATTTGAAATTAGTAGATGATGATAGAAAAAAAATAGTGATTTTTAGATTAGTGTGAAAATGGTACTATTTTGATAAGTAAAAATGTTGTTTGGATTATATATTTGGAATAGTGAATAGCTGTAATCGAGAAAAAAAAATAGTGTTAATAATGTGCTAATTAAGAGGAAAGATAGACAAGTGAGGTCTCAAATGAATTGTCACGACGTGGAGATGACAGAAATGACGTCAACTTTGTCATTTCGGAATTGTATTGGCGAAAATTCAAAAAGGAAATATTTTTTCTCTCTCTTCACACTTTTTAATAGTAGTTATTCCAACATTTACAAGAAATAACAACTATGCTAACAATTTCGAGTAACATAAATTTGTTTAGATGCATATTGTTATTCCGAATAGCTCGTTTCTCGAATAGTCTATATTCTTAACACATCAAAACGTACTGGTGCGTTTGGATAAGGCAAAAAATAGTGCTAACCTGCTAACCTGGTTAGCGACTATTCCGAACTACTTTTCTACGAGTGGATGTGTTTGGGTTAGCAAAACAGAACTATTCTTTGTTTGTCTTTTATGAGTTAGCATACTATTCTACTAACCCAATCAAAAGTTGAATTAACTCATTATCTCAAGCCTATCCTAGAGTCCGGTTATTCTATTTTCATAGGTACAAACTAAGGATTGACCGAGCTGATTAAATTAATGAACAGTAAATTTTGCATGAAATCTGTGACCCTTCATTTATAATGAATAATGAGCAAAAAAAAAAAATGGTAAAAATAAAATATTCTTTTCTTTAAATCGGTCCTTATAAATTTATAAAAATGACTTCGGTTTATAATATGATGAAAGCATCCAATGTATGTGTTACTCGTTGCCTTACATCAGATTGATATAAATTTTATGTAAAATGTTTGTTTTGTCGTTGTGAGCATAAGGAACCCAATGTCAATAATAGTTTTGATGCCTTGCTGATGATTGTATTTGCCCGAGTTAAACCCCTGAAATTTGTTAAATTCCTTGAATTTTTAAATAGGATTGAAAATTAAATACATTGATTTGAATTTAATACTGTAATATAACAAATGCTTTCTGTGCCTCTTTTTGTTTATATGGACTCGCATATTGTAAAATACATAAATTATATTATTCTGTTTGATATTAATTTTACGATAGAAAAATAGATATATACATACATTTTTATTATTTAGATCTAACGGATCTGAATATGTCTAGTTAATGAGATAATCTAAAGAAAAAGATAAAACAAAGCTCTTTATTTTTATACATACATCGCATTAATAGTAATAATCATATGAATTAAAAGAGCAAAACTAGGGTGTGATGTGCTCACGCCGTGAGCACACCTCCGACAACATGCATTTTCAAAGTTTAAATCGACGATTCGAATCTTCCAACGTGTTCTTCACATTAAAATGTGCTTGGAGACCAAATTTTACATTTTTTCGAAATTTTTTACTATTTTTTCAGAATTTTTGAAAATCATTTGTTTTTCAAATTTCAAATTATTGTTTAGTTTAATGAAAAAATAGTAAAAAATTTCGAAAAAATGTAAAATTTGGTCTCCAAGCATATTTTAATATGAAGAACACGTTGGAAGGTTCGAATCGTCGATTTGAACTTTGAAAATGCATGTTGTAGGAGGTGTGCTCACGGCGTGAGCACATCACACCCTAGTTTTGCTCGAATTAAAAATATAACGCGGCATATAATTTGTGTGCATGTTTAATTTTTACGGACATGTAGATTGAAAAATAATTATTTTAATCAAATATTAATTTCATGATAAAAATTAGATCTAGATATCCTTTTACTGTTTTAATATGCGGAATCTAAAATTGTTCAAGTAATATGGATAACAGGATAAGATAATCTAATGAAAAAAAATATGATAAAGGATCTTTTTAGTACTTTTATATGTATCATACCAAGCTAGATTATCAAGCATGACTTAATACGTAACATTAGTGTTCTAAATAGCACGCTATAGCGATGTTACAGTGTTTTCAGACCTTAAAAACTATGCTATATATGAGATAAAAGTGTGTTAATTCAGCTACGACCGTTATAGCGGTAATAGCGGTCTACAATAATGTGTAGCGTGTAGCGCAAAAAGCGCACGCTATGCTACATAAACTTTTATTTAAAGGTTTAAACAGAAAAATTCTTTTAAGGATCAAATTTTTTCAAGATCCGGATTGTTTTTGCTTTAAATAAAAAAAGATAGATAGTTTATGTCATGATGCGTAGGTTATTTGAATAAGAAAAGATAGATAGTTTGTGCCATGATGCTTAGGTTTATACATAGTTTATGATATTACTATGGAAGAACTAACCTTTGGTCTAGTGATAAAGACACGTGTTATCCGATGTGGGAGGTCATTAGTTCAAAACAGTGTTCTAAATAGCTAGCTATTGCAGCACTATAGCTTTTTTCGGACCATAAAAGCTAAGCTATGAGATAAAAGTGCGCTAATTCAGCTACGATCGCTAGCTGTAATAGCTGACCGCTATTACCGCTATGCGCTACATGCTATTGCTACCGCTATGCTACATGATTTTTTTTTTTTTGCGATTTACGTGGACTTTTGTTCTTATTTATGATGCTACATGGTATGTTATGAAAAAGATTGTAAACCGAACTATGTGCTTCTGTTTCTATTTGTGATTTAGTCTCTCATTCTATATCGGAAAATATTCAAATATTAATTCTTTCTTTTGCTTGCTCTTCGTCTAGTATTCACTTGTAAATTATTATCGTTCGTTTCAATTGAAAGCTAATTTTGATTATTATAATATATAAAATGTTCAAATAAGTATATTTACTCCATTTAATTGTTCTTCGTCTATTATAATCTGTAATATTATGAAGTATGAAATATTAAATAATGTTACTTTGTAGATTTTTTTTTTTCTTCTTATTTGCATGATTGAAAAAAGTATAGATTTAGATTAGTTGTCATTTGATTGTTACCCCAATTCTTCAATATTGATCATGTTAATAATTAGTAGAAATATAGAATATAAATTTTGAAAAGAAAAAAAACGCTATGTATGATAGCTTCCGCTATAGCTTTTTATTTTGTCTCTCCGCTATGCCGTTATAATCGCTATTTAGAACCTTTGGTTCAAAACCTAGACGGGGTTATTTTGGACAATTAAATGGAAGTTGGTAGGCTAGACCTCCACCTTTCTATATAGAGATAATTTGAGTAGCAATTTGAATTTTGTATTGGTTCAATATGAATATTATAATTTCTTAATCAATTTGGTGTTACTTACTGCTATATGAGACTTTTGGTAATGTTGATAATTAGTAGAAACATAGAATATAATAAAAAAAAATACTATGTATGATAGTTTTTTTGTTAGCCTTTTCGCAATGACACGAGAATTGCTATTTATAATAGAATGAGAATTCGATTCTAAACTGATTAGTTATATGACATAATTTATATTCTTAAGTAGCTAGGTCAAACTTCTCACATTTTTACATACTCTTTTCTTGATTAGTCTTTTGTATAGCAATGCAATTTTTTTTTTATAACGTTGTTTTTTTATTGTTTGCCCCTAAGAAACCGGACAAAAGAAACCATGGAATGAGGAATGAGGTAATTGAATAATTAATTATTAGTTATTTGCATCCTTCATGTTAGATACGCTGCAGACATGTTACATATGTGTAAATCAAAGAGAGAGATTACCTGGTCAGAATAATATATATTCCTTACGAGGCTAATAATTAATACATCAAAAGGAAGGAAATTACAAAAATGTTTTGATATTTTTGACTAAAATAAATAAATTATTTTCAAGGATACATTGAAATCAACCTTTACTTGCTTGTTTGTTAATTTGTTGATTTTTATCGTAGGTTGATATTAGTTGTGTGATTCATGAAATTTGACTTGGTTTCATCAAAGATTCTTGTACTAATTGCGGTCAAAGATTCTTATCATCAAAGAATGTAGATGATAAGATAACACGTGTATTTCTAGACAAGTCCATAGGTCCGGGAACACGTATCCTCTGCATTAACGCACCGTTTGAGTTAATTTATGAACCGTACGATCAGAACTCGGACCAATCCTGTCCACTCCTATAATGCACATGCACTTTAATATTAGTGCGGATTTCAATAGGACAGTTCAGATCTTAACTCAAAATTTGAGTTAATGCAGAGGATACGAATTCATAGGTCCGGTATGTTCAGGGCACCTCTGCAAATTTTGCTGACAAGTGGGCCCCACCTAAAATATGACTCATATTACGACTCGCAACTTGTGCGCGCGGCAGGAAAGAGGACTGATTAATGATCGATCTCTTTAATTAGGAGGTAGGTAGAGCTTAGGTTCAACCGCTCAAGGTGGCTAATAGAGTAATAGATGACAAGGTCATGATGTTATCTGTGCAATTTATGACTGGGATTTTCATAACCTTAATAATTAAGGTAAAGCTAGGTCTAATGAGGTGTACACGTGGCGTTAAGAGATAAGTTCGTCAACAACAAAGGCCGACCCGAGTACAACATCAATTTCTTGTGGTTGCTTACCTCACACGTCTAAAGCTTTCTGTTTAATTTTTTTTTTGTCATTCCGTATTGGTCAATTTATCTGGTCACTTTTGTTGGTTGATAAAATTAGTTGAATCTTGCTATCAGAGAAGTCATATTCCAAAAATAAATTAAAACAATAATAATAATAAAGGTAAGCGTGCAAAGTCCCTGACAAATTCTTTTTGAATAGTCATCACGGACACGGACACGGACAGGGGCGAATTAGAAAATTGAGATTGAGGAAGCTGGATGAATAAGTGTTATAATTTATTTTAAAAGGGAGACTAATAGTAATATTTTTTGTAAAAATTCAAATTTTAAAAGTCAAAATTGTAAAATTTTCTAATGATAGATGGACTTAGCCTCTTTCCTTGCTATGTAACTCCCCTGATTACGGAAGTGTTGGATTTATGTGATTTAAGTGCTTCCTAAATGATTTCTTATTCATTTGAAATTTTGAATGTTTTAGTTGTAATTTTAAAAATGCTTGGATTTGATATTCGTCGTCGTGGGCATATCTCTTGCTTTGAAACATCTACCTATATAAGATTAAATAATTAATGTGGCAAAAATTAGAATTTTAAGTATAATGGGAAATATGAATATAATGACTGCGATAACAAAAAATACTGATTATACAAACTTCAAACATTTTTCGATGCACATTTAACATATTTAACATATGGTGATATTCTTTCTCAAAGAAAAAACATATGACAATATCGACCGAATTTTTTTAAGTTACCACCCTTAAATTTAGAATTTGAACTTTATCATTTACTTCTGAAAATTTTCAATCATATCGTCCATGCTCAGAATCAAGTGATTCTGCGCAGCCTTAGGCTATGTGGAATTTTTTTTTTTTTTTGAAAAATGGAGTTCCTAAGAAGCCTTAGGCTGCTTGGATGATTTTTGTTGTTGTAAAAAAATGGTAATTCTATGACAGAGTCGCTACATGATATAAAACATCACTGTTACATTCATATTTTGTAATTAAACATTGATGTCCAGAATTAATCAGGGTATAAAACATTTGCGTGTTATCAATGTTTTTGTAATAAATATCGATACATTGTTTCTTACCTTTAAACAACCATAGCTCTTGGTTGGAAACTTCAATTTAAGCGTATGATCCCAATTCGGAAAGCTCGTGAAGAGACAAAGAGCGTGGTGTCCTGGGCATAAGCCCGAGGAAGCCAACATAATCAAAATTGCCAAAAAAAAAAAAAAAAACATGGTTTAGGGCTTTCAAATTTTAGTTGAAGTTTCTGATCTTTAGCAATTATGTATTTTTCTTTTATTTCAATCATAAATGTCCCGTTAATTATTCATCGGAATATTTAATTTGACAATAATCAACATCTTAAAATTAAATACTCACATTTAGAGTTTTTTTTTTCTTTTTATTTTTGTCATTCTATATCATGGCCCGTTAATTAACTATTTTTATAGAAAAAAAAAAATCCGCGAAGGCCGCGTGGAACGCAATTGATAAGATTGAAAAATTTCAGAAATCGATAGTAAATTTAAAATTATGAAATTTGAAATAGTAACTAACAAAATTTCAGCCATATATATTTTCTAAAAAAAATGCGTGTACAAACACAAAGCATGAGCACATAAGTACGAACGAGGCGTGTAGGTGTGTGCCTTTCTTTTTGTACTCCAAACAATTCCGAAAGTGTGTGTTGGAATGCAGAACAAATAATATCAGAAATATATTTGATGTGAGCAATTTGAAAAATGTTCACTCGAACAGCAAAATTGCTTTATCATATTCGAGCTGTATTCATTTGACAACAGTTTTTACATCCGTGTTGTACAGAATTTTATTTGGGGAAGGAATTTAGTGTCCAACTTATTATATCAAATTATCTAAGCCAATACCAGAATAGGAACCGTGATTAATTACCGTCAATAGCAATGAATATATTGAGCATTTAAACATTATTTTTACATGGCCAAAACTTATCTTTGTCCGTTTCAATCTACTTACATTGCTCATGACGAGTATAGGACAAAGATTCAGCATTTAATTCTGAAATATTTTGGAAGGAGATGATGAATGAATTTTTGTATATAAATTGTTCTGATCTTACAATGTATACCAAGCCTCTTTATAGATTGAGAGGTCTTGTAGCCATTGGCTAATTTACTAAATTACAATTTCTGAATTTGCCTATGCTCAAATGTTGCTAGGTACTATATTTAGCTTGACAACTATTACATGATGCTAGCTTGATTTGTTTCCTAAAATGGTTAATGATGATCTTCGGAGACCTATTATTTATTTCTCAACACTCTCCTTCAAGTTGGATTCGAACAAGTTAAAAGAATTCAACTTGCACAAAATATTCTGAAAAGTTCTTTAATCCAATGCTTTAGTAAAGGGTAAATTTTGTCAGAGGTCACTAAACTTTGGTCTTTATAACAAATTGGTCACTCAAGTTTAATTTGTATCTTGATAGCCATTGAACTTTCAATTTGTTTCAACCTAGTTACTCCCCAACTATTTTTGTATAAAATAATAATAGAATATGATGTATTTGATAGGTCCTTCACATGACATTTTCATGTCATTTGCATTGGTCCTTCACATGACATTTTCATGTCACGTAGCAATTGCTTAAGCCATACTAGCTCACTTGCTGTTGACGCCATTGCTCTGTATTTTGCCTCTGCACTAGACCTTGCAGTTACATTTTGCTTCTTGCTTTTTCATGTCACAAGATTCCCACCTACAAATGTGCAGTATCCTGTGGTTGATTTTCGATCAAAGTTTCTAGCCCAATCTGCATCAGAGTAGGCGAGAATATTATTAGTATTATTTTCTTCGATCCATAACCCTTGTCCAGGAGACCCCTTTAGATACTTAATAATTCAGTTTACTGCTTATAGATAAGTTGTTCTTGGAACATGCATAAATTGACTCACAGTACCGACAACAAAAGCTATGTCTGGTCTAGTAACAATTAAGTAAATTAACTTTCTAACTAATCTTTGATATTGTCATGTATCTTTTAAAGGTTCACCATTTTCTGGTTCAAGTTTATTGTTGGCATCCATAGGGGTATTTACATGTTTTATACCAACTTTACCTGTCTCCTTTAATAGATCAAGGGTGTATTTTCTTTGAGAAAGAAACAAACCTTTGTTTGAGTGAGCAATTTCAATGCCTTGAAAATACTTAAAGTTTTCCTAAGTCTTTAATATCAAATTTTTCTTTGAGATAATTTTTTACATTATTAATTTCTTCCTCATTATTATAGGTGATAATTATATCATATACATACACAAGAACAATGGTTGTTGTGTTATTTGAATGTTTAACAAACATTGAAGAATCTGCTATGCTTTTATCAAAATGAAGAAATAAAAGAGAGTGACTGAGTTTTGCATACCATGCTTGAGGAGATTGCTTAAGTCCGTAAATTAATTTATTCAGCTTGCAAACAATGTTGAGGTCAATTCCATTTTTATATCAAAGTGGTAGAGTCATATACACTTCTTCTTCTAAATTACCTTGAAGAAATGCATTCTTCACATCCATTTGCGACAAATTCCATCCCAAATTCACAGCAACCGATAGTAATGTTCTAACAGTATTCATTTTTGCAACATGGAAAAAAGTTTTCTGATAATCTATACCATAGGTTTGTGTAAAACCTTTTGCAACTAATCTAGTTTTATATCGTTCTATAGTTCCATCACTATTGTATTTAATTTTATACACCTATTTTCATTCTACTGGTTTTTTTTTCTTTTAGGTAATGGCATAATAGTCAACGTATTATTTTTTTCAAGAGCTTGAAGCTCTTTTACCATTGCTTGGGACCAGGTTGGATTATTATTTGCTTCTTCAAAATTGTTTGGTTCAGTTTCTTTAGAAATGAGAGTCAAGAAAACCTTGTGGTCAGCGGAAATGTTATTATAAGAAACATAATCTTGAATTTGATAACTTACATTATATGTAACACTATCACGTAACCTTGATGGTGGTTGTGTTGACCAAGTTGACCTTCTAAGATTTGCATTTTCTTGATCTTCTCCCCCTAAATGCAAAATTTCTTGATTTTCTCCCTCCAAATGTAACTCCCCTTCATCCGAATGGTTTTATGTCTTTGTACCTTCAAAGAATGTTAATTTTGGGAGAACATTTTCATTTCTAGATTGTCTTGTAGAATTTTCTTCTTTTTTATAAAAGGGTTCTTTTTCAAAGAAGGACACATTTCTAGAAATGTATAGTTTATTATTATTAGGATCATAACACTTATATCATTTCTTTTGTGATGAATATCCAATAAACATGGTTTTTACGGAATTTTTATCTAACTTATCTTGTCTTTTGATATATATAAAACATGTACATCCAAATACACGAAGATGATCTAAGTTCATTTTTCTTTTGTTTAAAATTTCTAGTGGACTTTTATTATTTAGAATTGAACTAGGCAATCTATTAATAAGATATATAGCAGTGAGAATAGCATCTGACTAAGATTTTTTTGTAATATTTGATTGAAAAAGAAGGGACCAAGTAACTTCTAATATGGGATGATTTTTCCTTTCTGAAATCCCATTTTGTTCTGGCGTATTAATACATGTTGTTTGGTGTAAAATTCCTTTTGTTTAAAAAAATTCAAAAAATTTCTATTAATATATTATGTTCCATTATCAGACCTAAATATTTTAATTACTGTTTCATATTGATTTTCAACAAAATTTGTAAATTAGTGAAACATAGAAAAAACTTCATTTTTTGATTTAAGGAGATAAATCCGAGTAGTACATGAAAAATCATCAATAAATGTAACAAAATATTTAAAACCATTATAAGTCTACAGGTGCAGGTCCCCAAACATCAGAGTGTATAAGTTCAAATATTTTTGAGGTTCTATTGTTGGATAATGAAAAATGTAGTCTGGCTTGTTTTGACAATCGACAAATATCACAGTTGCTAGAATCTAAATTAGAGAAAGAAAATAACTTATTCAGAACTTTATCTGAAGGATGTCCAATCCTCCAGTGCCACAGTTTATTTTGTTCTACATTATTAGCAACAAATGTTTTATTTGGAATATTTAAAATATAAGCCCATTTTCTAAATGATCATCACCAATCGTCATCCGAGTTGATTTGTCTTGAAATATCACAGCTTCATATGAGAAAATGACATCACAATTTAGATCTTTAGTAATCTTGCTTATGGAAATTAAATTAGAGTTAAAGGTTGGTAAATGCAAAATATTTGGAATATTTTTTGAAAATAAATTGGTATTTCCTATATTTTCAATAGGAACTTTGGCACCATTTTGCAACAATAACATTTTGAGTATTTTTGGTTGGTTGCATATTTGTCAAAAGATTAATATTCCCGGTCATATGATATGTTACACCAGAATCAATAATTCAATTATTATTTTTATATGAATTTAAACAAAATTTTGATACAATATTTATGAATTTACCTTTCTGTCCAAGTGAATTTTTAATCTGGGCCAAAACTTGATCCAGTTGTTGTTGCGATAAGGAGGAGTTGGGTTAGCCTGCTTCAGATCCGCTAGCTACATGAAGATCCAAACCCACATATTGATCGGACCCGCTAGCACACACCATCGCCCTCCTCTCTGAGTCACGTGATCGGTTGTCCCTCTTTCTTTCTCCTTTATCACCGCCAGTGCGATTTTCACGTCCTTTGTCGCCTTTCCACCACTTTGGCTGGAGATGCGGGTGGAGGAACCAGCAATGGTCTCGGTCATGGCCTTCTTTCTTGCATTGCTCGCATTTAGCCTTGTCGTGTGCTCCTCGTATTTCCCCTTTAGGGTTTCAAACTTGATTTTGATGATTGGACAGAAACGCCTGGTTCTCCGGCTTATCACCGGCATGTGTGTCTAAGTTCATCGCGGACCTCCTCGACTCCTCTTGCTCCAATAGTGACACAATCTCTTCAAGAGGAGGGAGGTTCCGAGAAGAATTTGTTGACGAACCAGCTCAAAGCTTGAATCCAGGTTTGCAAGAAATTGAAAAATGCAGTCTTGTTCTTTCCTTTCTCGAATTTTGTCAGCCTCTATTACCTATGGTTGGTGGATATCTAATTCATCCCACTATTTTTTTATTTCCCCAAAGAACTGTGTGATTGGTTTCTGGTTTTGTTTGTTTTGGACGATATCTTGTTTGATTTGAAATATGTGTGCAAAGTTGTTTTGTTTCCCAAACCTCTGTTTGATTTTTTGTCACATTTGTGCAAATTCACTATGTTGGGGTTCTATGGAATTCAAAATTGAGGTCATGATTTGACTGTCTCATTTCTCCCATGTCTCTGAATTTTCTTTTGGTTTCTTTTTATCACCCATGACATACCCATATTTACCTCTGCCTTTGAGAGCTATCATTGCTGCTCTGGCCCATGGGAGGTAATTTTTTCCATTGAGAATAATACTTGTTAACTTTGCTGTGGTATTGTCTTCTATCGAGGCTGACTCGTTTTCTGCCATTGTTGCCTCTAGTTACTTCTGTCACTTTTGAGTTTTTTGAGTTGTGTTATTGGTTGTGGTTATGTATCAGTTACTGGTGCCGGTTTCTCTACTCTGATACTATGAAATATTTTGAAGGAGATGATGAATGAATTTTTGTATATAAATTGTTCTAATCTTACAATGTATATCAAGCCTCTTTATAGATTGAGAAGTCTTGTAGCCGTTGGCTAATTTACTAAATTACAATTTCTAAATTTGCCTATTTCTAAATTTGCCTATGCTCAAATCTTGCTAGGTACTATATTTAGCTTGACAACTATTACATGATGCTAGCTTGATTTGTTTCCTAAAATGGTCAGATTTGTTTCCTAAAATGGTCAATGATGATCTTTTGAGACCTATTCTCTATTTCTCAACAAATTCCTTTTCTTATTTTAAAAAAAGGCGGGACGACTTAATATTTATTATTTATTTTGATAATTTTAACAAACTATAAAAATATTGTTTAAATTCTAAATCCAACATAATAGATATAATTTATATTTTTTAAATATCATGTGTATAAAATATGATAAGATCCGACGCATGTTTTACTGTACATTATATGATTTGAAATTTGAAATATTCAAAATTATCATTAAACAATACTTAACTTATATAAATTTGATTGTCCAACAATATATCTACAAAATTTATTTTCTAATTAAGTAATTATAAATTCTATTTGAATTCTTTAAAATTTATTACTAAAATTGTAAAAAATTAATTTCAAAATTGCTTTGAATTTGGCGATGCTAAATGCTAATTGCTAAATATAATAACAAAAAGGGAAACATTGCCGTGAGAGTGAGAAGACGAGTACACGTACAAGCAGCAAGTAATAAACAACAGGGGAAGACGAATTAAAGTGGTAAACGAAATCTTCTTTTCCCAGTCACGCAAATATTCTTCTTTTTTCAATGTGCGGATTCAAAATCAATTTGACTCCGATGTTCACTCGGAACCGTCCGATTGGCTTCAAGATGTGAGAAATTTGCTTCAATATTCCTGCGGATTAAACTCGCACGCATCATGAACCGAATCGGACGGTCACAAACGGATTTCGGACTCAAATATAATTTTAAGGAAATACAGGAAATCCTCTTGTGAAACAAAAGAAAATATAGTTTAGTGTATGAGATGGCACTGTGTGGGACCAAGTCAAAGCGAGTCTCACTCCTCTAACGCCACGTATCTCCTCCTCGACGCAAATCACGATTCACAAAACCGCTTCCTTCCTAGAATTCAGATCCATTAAAATAACTCAAATTTTGAGTTTATATCTTGACCGTCCAAGTGATCTCGTGCATTCCACCTCGGATCGAATAGGCCCCGATTCTGATCGGACGGTTCGGATCTAAACTCAATAATGAAGTTACTTCAGAGGATCTTGACTCTCCTTCCTACCCGCCCTTTTGCTGTCCGCCCATCTCCTGCCCCTCTCTTCTCTCTCTCTCTCTCTCTCTCTCATTTCTCGTTTCTACAAAATCAACCACACACACACATCCTCTCTCTTTCTCTACAGTATAAAACTACAAATACGAACCCCTTAAAATAGTTAAAGCGGTTATCACCTCTCCTTTTTGCTCTCCATCTTTCAATTTTTCTCTCCCTCCTCTATCCCTATCCTTAAGGCGGTTGGATTTTTCTTTCAATCCTCCCGCTATTGCTCTGTCAGATCTTTTAATCTAAGAGAGGCAAAACGAAGTTGTTTTACTTTCTGTGTTAGAGAGATTTTTGTTCTTTCTTTTTGGAAATTATGGGTCATCATAGTTTGCTATCAGGATCTCAGCCCAACGGGTCCCCGCCGGTTACTGGAGGTGGCCTCAGGTATAATTTCTCTTATACCTCTCTGAATTTGGTTGATTTAATTCTGTTGAGAAAGTAAGATTAGTTGTATCAGTTTGCTTGGTTCGCAATAATGTTCACCTAATAGTATTTGTGAACTTTTAAAAATAAATTGTTTTATGATTATTGGATATTTTATTACCCGCAATCCAGTCATCAGGAATGGAAGATTAGGTGGAATGAAATTGTCTAGCGTTGAATAGTTTTTTTTTCTTTTCTTTATATATGCATACTTGTTATTTTCAACACCTAAAACAATATGTTCATATTAGAAAATAATTTTCTCTGCACTAGCACATTATGATGACCTCTATGTGATATCACTTGTGCATAATTATTAAATAAGTTATGGAATCTTTCAATTTTGAGACACTTGTTATAAAATTTGTTTAAAATAACTGGGTCATCTGCACAATCAGGGGCGGAGCCAGACTTTCAGACTATGGGGGTCAAACGTGAATGGGAGTCAAGCATATAAAAATTTTCTACTGCGAATGGGGGTCAATTTCACACTATCCATAATATTTTAGTTTAACAATATTAAAATAAGACATAAATATAAAAAAAATTGAAAATGAATGGGGGTCAATTGACCCCCATTCATTGTATATGGCTCCGCCCCTGTGCACAATCACACCTTCAGACCTTGGAAAGTAACAAAGTTATGATAATTTTGCAACTTGGAGCCCTTAATTTTCTTATTTTGTAACAATATGATGTAAGTGGCAGTCTGTTTACTTTTTTTTTAACCTCTCTCTAAAAAAACAGTCAGGATGGGAAGTTCAGTTACGGGTACGCGAGCTCACCCGGTAAAAGGTCATCAATGGAGGACTTTTATGAGACTAGAATTGATGGTGTTAATGGAGAAATGGTTGGCTTTTTTGGTGTCTTTGATGGTATATGTTGGCCTTTCGTTGTGAATTTACATATTTTTTTGGTGCAAAGTTTTTCAATGTTGCCTTCCAAAATTAGAGTATCAGAGGCATATATGATCCTTATTCTTTTGAAGCACAAATTTGAGATATTTAGATTTTGGAACAACATAGAAGAAATTTTCTTTAATCTGTATGAATAAGAGAACTTACAAATATTACTGAATTTTTTAAGGTCATGGTGGGATTCGTGCAGCGGAGTTTGTAAAGAGACACCTCTTCAGCAATATTATAAAGCACCCAAATTTTATCAGTGATACCAAATCAGCTATAGGTACGCCTAGTATTTATCTTGTTTATGTTCTTATAATGTTTGTAAAAATGTGGGTACATTATAAACAGTTTTGTGTCCCAGTGATCAACATGGTCAAAGTGGATAAGCAACAAAACATCTTACTATGCTCGTGCATTGTTTGTTTCTGTAATATATTAAATTTATTAAATTTGTTTCTGTAATATACTACAAGTTATGCACAAGTTTCTATAGAGGACTTCACCCAAATATATAAAATTCATATTTGTGTCCCATATCAGTTAATTTCAATTTCGTCCCAACCAGGTTCTCTTATCTCTCTTTGATCCAATTATGAAAGAAATGATGTTTCACTCCACTTCTCTCTCATTTCACTCTGGCATAAATTTTCATCTCTTCCTGTCTTCCACTTCATTATAGCTGGAGTCCTGGAGCTCTCTCTCCTCTCCTACTCCTTTTTCTTTGTTAATTAGAATTTAAAAAGTAGTGATTGATGCAATAAGTGAGAAATAAAGCGATATGTTCATTTTCAACATTTCTTGTATGGAAGAATTTCAGAGTGGTCTATTTGGGGGAATGTCAGGGATCACTGACCCAACATATGACCAATTTGTGTGGTGACCTCTGAAGAAATTTACCAAAAACTCATGTTAAAACAGTTTATGGTAAATAATTGAATAGCTGTGAGATATTGGTTCATTGTTCCTTCGTTATTGGGCCGCGGATTTTTCTTGTTCTGGTCTAGTAGGATCACCTGATACAGAAATTTACTGGTAGGCTAATGAAGCTGCAAATATACACAGTTTGAGGGCTGCTATCAAAATTTCATTGGGGTCTTGTGACCCTGTTGGAATATTACAGTTTGCCTCCCGTCCTTCCTATTTGCAGATGGACTACTCATCACCATAATTTGCTCATGGGAGTTGCTCTTTTTATACAGACTACAGTGGAATTTCCAAATTTCATATATACACCTGAAGTATGACACATACTGTATGCCCTGAAAAATGTAAAAATATTGTGTGTATTCCTATGAAAAAACAAAATTAATCATCGTACCCCTGCCTGTCCTCTCATTTACTTAGAATGATGGCAGATGTATCCCTCTCTGTGGATTCATCTCTATTTAAGTGAGGATCAAAAGAGGGTAATTGTGAATTTGAAAGTAAATTAATGGGGCATTGCATGAATTGTTATATTCTTGGAACAACAGAACTGTTCCTTAGTAAGATAGCAAGTTGGTAACTAATTTCTTTTCTTCTTTCTTTCTTTCTAACCTTTGCAGTTGATGCGTATAACCACACTGACTCTGAGTTTCTGAAATGTGAGAATGGTCAGAACAGAGATGCAGGTTCCACTGCCTCAACAGCTGTACTTGTCGGGGACCGTCTCTTAGTTGCAAATGTTGGTGATTCTAGAGCTGTTATTTGCAGAGGAGGAAACGGTAGGTTTTATTTTTTTCCATTATGTTTATGTAATTTGATATTTATATCATGCCTCTTCATGCCTTGCTGAAACATTTGGTTGCTGCTTGCTTAATTGCCAAAACTGAATATGTTCTGGAAAAAACTATCTAAACACTGGTAGGATGGCAGTCTGATATGTACTGGTACTGATTGCATGTTAGATAGTACTACTACATATGTTTCTACATCTAAAATATATTTATAATACAAATATTAAGACCATTAGATTACCTAATATTTTAGGAGTAAATACATTACTAGCTTATTTTTAGCAATGGTACCTTATTGATTTATAATTAATGACTAGTGAAAAGCAATCGATAGAATTTTTCTAAAACATTGTTCTAGCATGTGTACTTTTGTATATAAGCACCTTACTCAAACTATTAATTACTCCACAATTTGGAGCGTTGGTTGCTGAAGGCCCTTTTTGTGAATTTCCAGCTGTTGCAGTTTCTAGAGATCACAAGCCTGATCAATCGGATGAGAGGCAGAGGATAGAAGATGCTGGAGGCTTTGTTATGTGGGCTGGTAATTTTCTTATTTTTACTATATTAAATTGTACTTTCAAACTTTATAACAGGAACCTTGTATTCGTTGCATTCTCATAAAAAACAGTCAACTTGATATATATTTTATGGTTACTAAATTTTATCAGGGACCTGGCGTGTTGGTGGTGTTCTTGCTGTTTCCCGTGCATTTGGGGACAGACTCCTGAAGCAATTTGTCGTTGCTGAACCTGAGATCAAGGTCTTAATCTGTTAACATTCTTTCTTCTTTTTCATCATGTATTTAATTTTTGTTGTCCAGTATGATATATATTGCATATGCTGTGTTAGCTTATAGTTTCAACAGTCGAACTGAAATAATAGTCCATATACTGGTTTTTTAAATTTGATATGACTGAATTTTTTAGTGTTCTTTAAACTGGAGGGAAAACGGGGTTAAAAACTTAGAAGTTTACACTGAACTGTACAGGTACAATAAACAGGTGCAAATTAGTATTCTACCCGCACATGATAGTGTTTCTCATTTAAAGGATTTTCTGAAAAAGGGTCTCGACTGTTAACAATTTGACTTTATGTGTTTGGCAGGAGGAGGTTGTTGACAACTCTCTCGAATTTCTCATCCTTGCAAGTGACGGTCTTTGGGATGTTGTCTCAAATGAGGTATAAATTCATATTAATAGAACTTTCCTCAATTCTCTAGGACAAAAATGAAGTAGTTAGATATCAACCTCCTTCCCTGATTCATTTCTTCTAACCAACGATGTTATATTTACATCTCTTCTGTATGGAAGTCATCGAATCAATTTGCTCAAATGGTACCTACAAGTATCACCTATTTCTCATTTTGATACTGAATTCTTCTAGTAGTAAAAGTTTCATTTTGGTTTGCAAAGTTTCTATTTTATCCATGCTGTTATTCCTGTCATAATTTAATTAATTTATCTAAATTTGAGTCAGCATAGCATGCAAGTTTGATTTGGATCTTTTAAGGTATACAGTGTAATATATTATTCGGTTTAGCTCATCTTGAATTGTATGGAAGTCATTGGCTAGTCTTAGACTGATCTGGATCGCTCAGTTCAGATCCATCGTTCCAGATCGACTCTGACCAAATAGCTGTCTCGTACTTGCCGGGGCTACCCTTTTAGTAGTAATAGATCAGACCCGATCCTAACTGTTTGACCAGAAATGGACGGTCCTGATCAGCTTGAGACCATACAATGAATTCATACGGCTGAAGTGGAGGCCCAACCTTTTTTAACATATGTCACTTTATTACTTTTGGCTGCTTATTATGGTAATGATCTAAATAAATACAAATGGGATGTTTGGGAACAACTGGGTACATTTGAATCTATGTGGACCAAAATAGAAATTTGAATTTGTCTGTTTTAATTTGCACATACTTGAACATAGCAGTTGTAGGCGAACTACTGGGCCCCACCCATATTGCAACAGATCTACTGTTCTATAATGGAGAAATACCTTTTTGCTTAAAACAAAACCAATAATTTTGATCCTAGACCCCACCAACTTAACTCCTGAATTTTTAAATTTTGGATCTCCCCAATATTCTAAAAAAATGCTCTCCTGTCAAAGTAACTTTATTGTAGAGGATTTTAATCTGGTATTTTTGTGTACCAATCTCTGTTTGGTTTGTGTAGGAAGCAGTGGCAATGGTGAGGCCGATAGAGGACCCTGAACAGGCTGCACAGAGACTCCTTCAAGAGGCTTCTCAATGAGGGAGTGCAGATAATACAACTGTTGTCATAGTTCGTTTTTCCAATTCCCCTCATGGTTCAATTGGAAGCAATTAAGTTTTCTTTACAACTAAAAAAAATGCCCAAACCTGTATCATTTGTTACTGTTGTACTGAGTTAGCATTTGTTTATAGTTGTTCCCTTAGAGGGTTATATGTGGCTAACATAAACTATAGATCGTAATGTCATGTTTGGATTGCATGGGCCATGTTTGTTTGACGTTGTAAAGACTAATCTTTTATGTTTATTTATGATGATGTAAAATCTTTTATCAAGTGTCACATGCATTTTCATGGGTAGATCACCAGAAGGTCATGTGGGGTTAATGTGTTGACACTATAGAATGGGCTAGCATAACGTATGTTGGAAATAAATGTCAGTAAATGAAGAAAACACATATTTCTTTATTTGTCTATACCGCATTTAAAGAACACTTTTTAAAAAGTGTGACGACAATTTATACTTTATTTTATAGAAGTTAATTCATAAATGAGTAGGGTTAAAATATATCATTGGTTTTGTTTCTCAACTATATTTTACATTTCTATCTCCGCTTTCAAAGTTGAAACAGTCAATTTGAACTGCTCAACATGATATCATATTAAAATGTGCCTAGAGATTAAATTTTATATTTTTTGAATTTTTTTTATTATTTATTTAATTAGATACAAAATTACTGTTTTTATTATTTGTCAATACCTATTTAAACAAACCCCACATCTTTATACCTATCTAAACATACCCTATATCATTTAATAATCTCATATAAGTAAACATGGTTCACCTTTGATATCATCATCGTCTCATTTATGATTTTATTCTCTCTTCTTTCTTATTATGATTAGATATCCATATTTTTTCACTCTCTTCTCATTTAATATGTAACAAAGCACAATTTTTTTTTTTATTGATAAAAGTGGTTGCCCACCTGTTTCATTACGAAACCAAAGTATTTGTTCATACAACTAATGCCTTAACTAAAGTTCCAAAAGCAGTAATAAAGCAAGTACATATCACAAATTAAGCAGCTACAGTAACTAATTAAAGAGAAAAGCTACAAGAGATAACATGCTTAGTCTACCAACAAAATACAACATTCATAAACTAGCTATACATATCACATGGAGCTAATTTTGTTGTGATTCATACTCTTATCAAGATATACTATCCCACCCCCCCCCCCCCCCCCCCCCCCCCCCACATATAAATATTCTATACATCTATGGGTCAGCAGTATGCTAGACCCGTTCCATTTTAAAATATTCACATGCATTTAAATTTTACGGAACCGTTCAATTTACATCGACGCGAATATTAAAAAGAGTCCCGTACTTGCTCAAAAAAAAAAAAAGAGTCCCGTAAATTTTCCAGTTGAGCTGAACTCGTCTGAATTCTCATATTGTTTGAAATTTAATGCCATCAGTAAGATGTATTAGATGAGCTCATGTGTCAGACTAATCGGATGGATGTGTTAAGTGAATGCATGTATCTTAAGATCGGTCATGGAGATGTATATGTGTTAGAAATGTTCTACATGTCATAATATTTTGAGCCATAATTAATAACTGGGTCTGAATTTCTGCTCTGATCTGATCTGATTTGTTCCATCAAGATAAGGTCTTCTGAATAAGCTCGATCAATAGGTGTGATCAAATGATGTGTTGTATTATGAATACACATATGATAATTTCGGGTCTCTCTTGAACTGTTCAATTTTCGGACAGAAGAAAAAGAGACAAAAAATATAAGAACAATATTTTCGGTTTTATTGGATTAGTCCTAAAATTTGATCTGTCTGAATTCGCACCACTTCAGAAACCAAGAGAGAAAAGTAGAAAATACAAGATGGGACTGTTAGTTGTCGCTAGCACTCCGACTTGCAGTTGTTTGTCAACTTGTTCGTGTGGATGCCGGTAGAGACGTGACTGCAGTTGTTGTTGCGTGGATCCGACACAAGGTGTACGAAGTGAAGAAGATTACTACTAGGACTTGAAATTTCCGCTGTGCGTCTAGTGGTAAACTCTATATTAATCTTAGAATTAGTTTTATACATAAATTCTGATTTTCGGATAGTGAACAAATCATGAAGAAATCGAATTGTTGCACATATAACCTACCCAAAATTCCTATAATATGTTTTTTTTTTGAGAAAAAATACGGGTCAAGCCCATATTTAATTTCATTGATTGGAAATATTACAGAAGGTTTGTAATAATACATAAACCATGATGAGAACGAGGCTCAAACAACTGAGCTTTAACTAGTAAAACATGATGGACTAAAAAAAAGAAAACAGAGGGAGAATGGGGCAGGTGGTGAAGTGCAAAGTTTTGCAATTTTGCACAAACAGACCCCCGGTTCTTCAGTAATGGAGCTTCTCCCATAGGCTTGGCTTTTCAATTGGCGGATTACTCCCGAATTGCCTGGCACTCCCGTTGCTCGTAGAATTTCGCCTGCCACCTAATTTCTGACAGTAGCTCGTCAACTGATTTGGCTGAGTCTGTGAAACATCGTGCACATCGTTCCCTCCATATCGCAAATTGCATGATCAATAGGAGTGTTTTCTGCTCTCGGCCAGCAGCGCCTATATGTTCCTTCTTGTCTAGGTGAATAGTTGGAGTGATTGGCCACCAGATGTCGGGTCTGCCAGCTCTAACTTTCTCGTAGAGATAATGTGTAAATGGGCAATCCTGGAAGAGGTGTTTTACCGTCTCCGTTGCCGACTTGCATAGCATACACCTACTGACAACCGCCCATCCCCTTTTTTGCAAATTATCATGTGTGAGAATGCTATTGCGAATTGCTAACCATACGAAGATCTTCATTCTCGGAGGTGCATTTATCTTCCAAATTTTCGGAGTTGTTGTGCCAATTCGCGGTCCGCCCTTCAGCATCCGATATGCAGAGCGTACCGTAAACTGACCCGAGGGGGTGCCCTTCCATGTGATGTTGTCTGATTCGCCTTGATGTAACTGAATTGTGGCCAGTAGGCCACAGAAGTCTTGCATTTCCTCACATGCCGCTGCCGATAGGTTTGGTTTGAAGATGGATTCAACCTCTGTGTGCAGTACCGCAATTGCCTCGCTGAGCACCATTCCTAAGTTAATTGTGTATGAAAATAGGTGTGGAAATTTGCCTTTTAGTGCTCCTTGTCCCCAGTCATGATTCCACAAGCTAACTGTCGATCCATCCCCCAATTTCCAACACGTTGAGTTGTTGAAGAATGCCACTGCGTGCTCTGTTATAGCTTGGAAAGCCGGGGCCAGTGGGAGACCTTCACTGATGCGTGCAGTTTGTCGAAACAGAGGCTTCCACAGTCTAGGATTTGTTTGAAACCACCACCAGACCCATTTTAGCAGTAATGTTTGGTTGAAGGTTTGCAATTCCAGAATTCCAAGACCGCCGTGTTTCTTCGGCTGACATACAACTTCCCAATCAACCAAGTTATAGCCTTTATGCTGTCCATCTGCCCCATGCCATAAAAATTGCCGCCGAATTTTGTCGATCTCCCTGAAGACCCATTGGGGTAGTTATTTACCGTCATAAGGTAAATTGGCATCGAAGATAGGACCGAATTTACCAGTATGAGTCTTCCGGCCATCGATAGAAATCTTGCCGCCCATCCACTCATCCTGCGTTTTAATTTATGCAAGAGAGGTAGATACGCTGTTCTCGGTAGTCGTTTGTCGGACAAGGGTAGTCCAAGGTACGTGAAAGGGAAGGTCGCCTCCGAACATGCGAAAATATTTATAAGCTGCTGCTTCCCTTCCTGGTCCGTGTTGAGGGCGAGAACTTCTGATTTTTGTAAGTTGATTTGTAGTCCGGAAACTTGTTGGAAAACAAGAAGGGCAATTTTAATCGTCTGTGCTTGGTGCCTATCGGGTTTGAAGAAAAGGAGGGCGTCGTCCGCATAGAGGAGACACGGACGCATTAATGATACGGGCAACCGTATTGCTCCACTCTCCTTAAGTTTTTGCAGGTATCGCGCGAGGAAATCCATAGCAATGATAAATAGCGATGGTGACAACGGATCGCCTTGCCGGACCCCCCGGCGCAGCTGGATTTTTTTACCCAATAAGCCATTTATCATGACTTGCGAGGTCCCTTTGAAAACCGCATTTCTTATCCAAGTGAGCCAAATTTCCGGGAATCCTAAATGTCTCATAACCCGGATGGTGAAGTCCCAACTCACCGTATCGAACGCTTTTCTGATATCAACTTTTAGGAGCCCGAGTGGTATTCGTTCCTTGGTTGCGTAAGACAGAACTTGTTGTGCATAAATGTACGATTCAGTGATCTGTCTATTTTTCTGAAAGCCTGTCTGCGTGTCAGTGATCATGTCTTGTAGGCGCGGTTGTAGGCGGTTCGCTAAGACCTTTGAGTAAATTTTCTGAACTCCGTGCAGAAGGCTTATCGGACGGTAGTCTGATGTTGTTTTGGGGGCCTCCTTTTTGGGAATGAGAATGATATATGAAGAATTTAATGTGTTGAGAGTTCCCCCTGTCGCCATAGTGTGTGTGAACATGTGCAAAAGGTCTTGTAAGAGAATGTCCAGGAAGGTTTTGTAAAATTCACCGGGGAAACCGTCGGGCCCCGGGCTTTTATTATTCGGCCACTGGTCAACTGCTAGTTCGATTTCTTCTTTGGTAATCGGGTTCACTAGTTCTTGCAGGTCCAAAGTGTTTGGGTAAAGATTTCTCCAATGTAAGTTTGGTGTAGGAGGCGCCACTGTGCCCATCAGATCTTTGAAGTGATTGAAAAAAGCCTTCGCTTTTGTTGCTTGGTCTGAATATTGCAAGGAGTTAACCTCTATTTGAGCTATGAAATTTGTTCTTTTTGATTTGGAGGCCACTGCATGAAAGAAGCGTGTTCCGCGATCTCCTTTAAGCTCCCAATTTGTGCGTGCGCGCTGTCGCCATAGAACCTCCTCGATGACCGCAAGGGCCGTGTGCCGGCCTTTGATGACTGCCGTGAGGATTTTTTCCAGAGCCGTTAGTTGGCGCAATTCTTTGACCTTATCTCCCCATGCCAAAAAATCTCTACAAGCTATAATTTGCAATTTTATACTACCAACCTTGCTTTTCGTCCAAGCTGTGATTTTTTGGCGTAGCCTATCCAGCTTGCGGCCGAATTGTTCTGGCGTGTTTGACGTCGGGATCGCTGTCCATTCTGCCTTCACCATTTCTTTGAAGTCAGGGTAGCGTAACCATGCGGTTTCAAAGCGAAAGAAGCGCGATGTTCTGAAGTTCGTTTGTGCTTTGAGTAGGATCGGACAATGGTCAGAACTGGTATTTGCCACTGTTTTTTGGATTGAGTTTGGGAAGATTAGGTTCCACTCCGTCGAGATAACGAATCTATCTAAACGGGCCATGTGTGGTTGTGGGCGTCCATTACTCCATGTGAAATTATGCCCCGTGAGTGCCAAATTCGTGAGCTCTAACTCGGATAACAGGTTTGCGAAAGCCAGAGTCGATCTCCATGTCGTGTCATTTCTTGTTCTCTCTTCCGGTTCAGCGGTGACGTTGAAGTCTCCCCCAATCGCCCACGGTATCCCTCCTTGCGGCTTGGACTGCCGGAGTTCCTCGAAGAATAGGTTCCGGTCTCGTTGATTTGTCGGTCCGTATACTGCAGTAAAAGCAAGAATTTTGTCGTCGCAATTGCGTTGTAGGTGTACTGTGAGCGAGAACCGCTTGATGATGGTGGCGACATTCGTGTATCTCCTCTGATTCCAAGCCACCAAGATCCCTCCTCTTGTGTCTTCCGACGGCAAAATTGCGTGTGCATCGAGGCGTCTTCCAAAAATCTCCGAGAGCATGACATTATTTACTGAGCTGAGTTTTGTTTCTTGGAGGGTCGCTATATCAGGTTTTTCAATGAGAATTGCCTGCCGTATTGCCAATCGCTTCGGGCGCTCGTTTATGCCTCGGACATTCCAAGACATTAGTGAAGTGTTAAAATTGTGACTCATTTGTTAACCAGAAGACTTCCATTAAAATAAAGTGAGACTACCATGCATTCTAATATTACACCTGCCTTGCGAAACAGAAAAATAAGCACCTCCCCACTGCTAACCCATCTAAACCTTCCACTGTCCCAAAAGTGATTGTAAATTCCTAGAAACTTAAATTGACAGAGAACTAAAAATTGCATGATCATTAATAAAACAAAGTAACCCCTAACGGTTGGTAGTCTCTAAACACCTACTTCCTAGGTTGCTGCATTGACCGGCAGGTCGAGGGCCGGGTCGCGTGTCGCCGCTATGACCTGTTGGCGAAGGTGGTCATCCAACTCCGCTCCAGCCGCTGCTACAATGGCCTCAGCGTGTTCCAACGTGAGCGGTTGATAGGTGGCCAAGTATTGCATGGAAGGTTTGGGGGTCGGCTTCGGCTTGCTCTTGGGTCTCTGCATGATCTTTGTCACTGTGATAAAGCCCTGGGTGGCACGTGCCTGGTCAATGGCCGAAACATACTTGCCATGGTTCCTATTCTGAAGCCGGGTGCTACGACGAACGGGTCTAGTGTATTTTGGTGGGCCCTCAAAACCAGGTGGTCCCTCATACTGCAATGGAAATTCTTCAATTGGCTGAGGCGATGCGATGGTAAGAAGGCGCAGCTGTTGCGTAACTGTAACAGTATTGTCCGGCCTGGGTGGCTGCTCGGTTGCTTGCGGGCCATGGAAATGTGGTAGCGAATTGTTAGAGCCCAAAACCTGTGGGGCCGCGGGTTGTGACTGGGCTATGATATGAGGCTTTGGCGTGGAGGGAGGCCCAAATACTTCTCGGGCCTTGTAGTCGGCCCCTTTTCCTTGAGGGCCCATTAGTTGGTCTGCCATTAATTGCTGCCTTTGTCTAAGCCCATCAAGATTAGGCCCATCCTCCCTTTGAAATGCGGCTTCACTCCCTAGGCAGGTATATGCCTCGCTGTCGTTTGTCTCGTGATCTTCTTCTACTTCTGTGATAGTTAAAGCTTTCTTTTGGGGTGAGGCAGGAGGCAGTTTCCAAAAGCATGAAAAAATCACAGAGCACCACTTTCTATAGCAGTTGGTGGTGAGAGTTTGGTTGACTATTGTGGCGTGGTTGATCTCCTCTGACAAGTTTTGCTGCAAAGCTGGTTGGACAAAAGGTGAGTCTGTTCTTTCTTGCGGATCTCGAGAGATGATGTTGGTACGTGGCACCCCATCCAACGGTTGCGTTTGAAATGAGGCATCCTGTGTAGATCGGAGTGGATCTGCCACGGCGATGATCGGGATGCCCTGCAGGGGCCGGCCATAGGGTCCGTCCGTACCAGCACGCTGATTTGGCAGCCGATTTGTCCCCCGGCGTGCTAGGCGATTACCGGAACCCCCTGCTGGTGTATTGACGTGTGCACGGTGCCGATGGGTTGCCCTATGAGGGCCTAGATTTGAGCTACCTTGGTCACCGTCATCGGGGAACCGCGGGGGAGAAGGTGAAGGTGGCGGGTTATGCACCCATCCCTCTATGTGAACATACGCTGTCTTGGAGAAGGGGTTCTTATGCACCGAAATGGAAGGTGGGATGGTGGAGGGGTCATAGCAGGCCACCAATACTCTCAAGGTTTCATAATTACCATTTGTAATAACAGGGGCCATGCTGATAGCATACCCAAAGCCAGAGATTAGATGATTTATGTCTGGGAAATTCCAGTACTGCAGTGGCACCCCATGGAGTGTGATTCGGGCTTGGTGTGTGGTTGGATCTCTAACCATGTTGAGGTTTGGGCTCCATGCACGTAGCTGTACATCTACTCCTCGCGCAATCGTAAAAATCCCCACATGGACGGCAATATTACGAAGGATGTTGGAAGGGAATTCCACTATTAAGTCACCGGCTGATGGATCGAGCGTCTCAACCTTGAATTCCTCGGGATGGCATCCAAAGGTGGTGGCGATGGCGGTGGCAATACGGCCGTGAAGCTGGTTTACGGCAGCCGCTCGGGGACCTATGAGAACAACCGCTGACCGATGGAGGAGGGTGTTGGGCGAGCGGATGTCGTCGTTGGGCGGGAAGAAAACCCGCAGTTCGGATGCCCGAGGTCCGATGAGTTCCGGGCTTAGCATTGGGGCGGTTTCCCATGTTTCGAGATCCATTTCAGTAGTTCTAGGGTGGGCTGTTGTGGTGTTATGATGCTGCTCTGTGGCAGTGGGGTGGTGATGCTCAGAAGCTCTGTTATGGTGGTGTTGCTCTGCTGGCTGATTTATAGTTCTCTTGGGGGCTTCCTTACATCCTCTGGATATATGGCCAATACCATGGCAGTTATGGCATTTGACACCATTACGGCATTGGAACTGGGTGTGACCCCGATCCAGGCATTTAAAACACCTTCCTTCGGCCATGAGGACAGCAAGATGCTTGTTGAGGATGGTTGCTGACCTTTTTTCTTTCTCCGGGGCGCGCGATCTCCTTTTCCTTGTAACTGGAATCCATCCATCATCAATAGGTGCTCCTTCAATGCAGTCAGTGGCGCTATTGAAAGCTGTGGCGTGTGTCTGTGGTTGGTGGAAAGTTGGGCGAAATAACTCCGGTTTGTAGAGTGGGGTTTGGTGAGTCGTTCCCAGGGCTACTATCTCTGCATAGGACGGTGTAGTAGCGGTCACCTGTCGTCTTGCAATTCGCTGGAGAGTCGCCTGGGTAGCCGCGAGACGAGTTGGGAGAGACGCCATCTTCGATCATTCCTATAATATGTACAGTCTTCTTTTGTTATCCTATTAAATCATATTTTTTCAGAACAAAAATTCGAATTAGTATGTGTCAAATTCTAAAAAAAAAGAATCAAATAATTAATGATCAGCGTTATGACTCATAAAATACTCGTTCTAGAATCAACAGTGGCCCGACCCTAACTTTGGTCTCCTCCCATATTGCATGAATTTTATTGATATATTTTAGGCAATCGGAATTGTTAATTTCAAATCGAATGATCTCATTTTGACCGTATATTTGCTCTCACATGTGCGATCAACCCTGTAAAATATTATACTCCTCGTTCATTTTTTTAATAGATAATTATAAAACTAGTATCGTGCCAGACATGTTTTTATAATAAAATAAATAAATGAAAAGACTAATTATTCAATAATAAAAAAGATAGACCAATCTATTATCAGATAAATGTAAAGTTTATTCTTTAATGACATACTTATGAGTTTTCTTTTTGCTGATACATAACAGTTTTTTGTTTTATGTTGCTTAAAGGGAAAATAAGAGAGAAAAAAATTATAAAAATAAGTTGTATTATTTGTTGTTGTTATGTTATGAGATCTTCTATTGTCATATTATGACCCTTGTTATTGTTAGTTATCCTCCTCTCCATAGGATTTATATTCATTTGCGTATCTAAAATATATTTTAGAATAAAATCATGTTTACTTAAATAAGATCATTAAATGACAAATAACATTAATTATATAAAGAAATGAAGACACAACCAATCAAATATCAATCAATCCAACAATTCCTTAAATGACATTTAAAAAATAGAAGAAAATCACCAAAAGAAGGCATAGTAATAAACTTATGACAAGTACGTGGCGAGTACATATCTAAATAAATTTAGGCTTCTACATATAAAAAACATAAAAAAAATATGCATAGAATCAAAAGAAGGCATACTATCTGATTGGAGGACTGATATTCAATTCGAAATTTCATCTTTTAATCACAACTATTGGCGTATCAGGACATTTACGTGCTTAATATAAGAATAGAGATATCTAGAATCCTCCAATAAAATCCGAACTAATAGAGAGCATGAAACTTTTTTTTCTCATGAAAATCTGAAATTTCATCTTTTAATCACAGCTTTTGGCAGATCAGACGTTCTTAATATAAGAATAGAGATCCCAGGATCCTCCAATAAAATTAGTACCAATAGAGAGCATGAAACTTTTTTTTATCATGAAAATCCGAAATTTTATCATTTAATCACAGCCGTTGGCGGATCAGAAGTTCAGAACATCTACGTGCTTAATATAAGAATAGAGATATCTAGGATCCTCTAATAAAATCCGTACCAATAGAGAGCATGAAACTTTTTTTGAATCATGAAAATATATGATCACTGTCATTGGCTGATCAGATCATCTACGTGCTTAATAATAGAGATACCTAGATCCTCTAATAAAATCCGTACCAATTGAGAGAATGAAACTTTTTTTGAATCATGAAAATATATGAGACATGAGAGAGCATTGATATTCCCTTGTAACACCTTGGCATCATCTGCCAACGCTCTAAAAAAAAAAAGAGCATTGATATTCCCTACTGTTTCAAATCGGATAGTACAATTGAGACGAATAAACTAAATGTATATAAAAAGTAACTCTGAATTCTAAATTAGATTGATCCGATTAATTCGTTTTAAATTAAACGACTAAGTTTGAATAATAAAATCCACCCTTTTACTTTTTCTTTTGAATAGCAGGACAGACAAAACTAGCATCAATGCATCGGAACGAAAAGAAAGGACATTTAAATGAAGTACGAGCACGGCTATTTTGAAGCTCATTAGTTACATTGAGTTTAAACTCTAAAACATATTAAATTGACTTTAAAAAATGAATCTAACTGTTTAAGAAGTAATGCGTTTACATATAAAACATATAAATTAATTTAGTATATAGTCAAGTGGTAAAAAAAAAAAGACTTATAAGTTAATTTTAATACAATTGTTTTTTGTTATTTCTCTACTACTCAATGTTATACTAAAGTAATTCGAAAATTTATAAATTTTGTATGTAAACGCGTCACTCGTGAAGTAGATTAATTTCAATAAATTTATTATTTCAAGTTAATTCGATAAGTTTTGAAGTTAAACTCGACAATGACTTGGTGAGCCGAAATTTTTATTAATACCCAAAATAATTAAACAATTTCACAATCTACACCCTGACGCAGAAGAATTCGAAAAATGCCCAAACTGGAAAAAAAGTTTCCGGTTTTAAGCCTCCTTTCCGGAAAAAAAGTTCCGGTTCTATGTTTTTTTTAAAACAGAAAATGTTATAATTTATTTATTTTTTGTATTGAAATATTACAAATATTTTATATATTTCTTTGAAAATAAGATGGAATACTATATAATTTGATTTATTAGAAAGATTGCGACAAATAACCCGGATCAACATTTTTCAGGCCGGATTTTTCGCAGCTGTAAGAAATATTAAAATATTTCTTTGTGTGTTATTTGAAAAAAATAAAAATATTTTGAATCTGAATTATTAATCCCGGTTCAAAAGTCACTTCTAGGTAAATACAAAAATATTGTGATCCTTCTATATTTGAAAAAACTAAAACTTTAAGTTATTTAAATATTCTTTGTCAGAGATGTCCGGATTCATTATTTAAGTTTTTGTTTTTTCAAAAATAGAAGAATTCAAATATTTTCTATATTTACCTAGAAGTGACTTTTGAACCGGGATCAATAACTCAGATTCAAAATATTTTTATTTTTTTCCAATAACACACAAAGAAATATTTTAATTTTCTTACAGCCGCGAAAAATCCAGCATGAAAAATGTTGATCCGAGTTATTTGTTACAGTCTTTCTAATAAATCAAATTATATAGTATTCCATCTATTTTTAAAGAAATATATAAAATATTTCTAATATTTCAATACAAAAAAAATAAATTATAGTATTTTCTATTTAAAAAAAAAACATACAACCGGGACATAATTCCCGGATTTTATGTTTTTTAATAAAAAAAACATAGAATCGGGAAATAAATTTTCGGTTCCAGGCTCTAAAATTGGAAATTTAATCTCCGGATTTGGAGAGGCTGGGACTGGGAATTTTTTTTTTTCCGGAAATGAGGCTTAAAACCGGAAACTTTGTTTCCGATTTGGACATTTTTCGAATTCTTCTATGTCAGGGTGTAGATTGTGAAATTGTTTAATTATTTTGGATATTAATAAAAATTTAGGCTTGGTGAGCTTAAGAACATCCTAGTTCTACTTGTGAAGTATCGTGATTGAAAGCAGAGGCGAAACTAGAAAATAAAGATTGGGAACTAAAAAATCAAACATAATGTAATTTCATTTGATAAGAGGAGTTGAAAGATATTAATAATATGAAACTCATAAAATTTAATGGACGAAATTATAAATTTTAAATTATAAGATGTGTGGGTGGGTGGGGGGTGGGGGAGTCCGCATCTTCTGCATTAACTCAAAAGAGCATCTTTTGAGTTTATTGCATCTCGACCATCTAATCAGGATCGGAGCCAATCCGGTCCACGCCTATGACATATAGGGTCCTTAATATTAGTGCGGATCTCAATAGGACGGTCCAAATCTATTAACACACATTCCGTTGATACAAAGGATATGAATTCACCAGGAGAGGGGGGTGCTTAGCGAATTCACATCCTTCCAGGTACTTGAAAAGAGAATCTCTTACAATTAATGGATCTGACAGTTCTATTAACTCGACACGAATCTCAAAACCCAATTAATACTGTCTCCTGTACTAGCCCAAATTTCAAACCGGCTGAGAGTAAATTCCAAACCGTAAAGTTAGGACAATCTTCCACGGTGTCCGGCAGGATATTGATTCGGGCTTAGCCCCTTTCTCTACCACTATGTTCGGCCCATGACCGGAAGGATCAAGAAAAAGTGGGGTCCTCCGTCCTAGCTGCCTGATTGAAGCTGAAGAGCAGGTCCCAGCTGCTTGATTGAAACTGAACCATATTTTTATTGCTAGTAGTCAGAAGAGGCATGTGGAAGTGGAATCAAAATTCAGAAGTACGATCCTAATAAACGGATATGGTTCGCTGCATCACATCATGTCATCATGCCTCCTCCATCTCATGCACGCTTTTCATCAAAATAAAAATAAAAATCTCATGCGTGCTGTCATCATGCCTCCTCCATCTCATGTTTGATTTTGCCCAATCTTGCATGTTTCTCTTCATCATCTCCATTCTTTCCTTCCAAGGTAAACCTCTGAACTCTCTCCATTGTGGTTCCCATGAGTCTTGGAATCTTTCATGTCCCATCCACCAATGTTCTACCTTGAACCGGCTTTGGTTTAAGGATCTACCTTTCATTCTTATCCTCCATCTTTTCGTGACTAAATCCGTTCTCGTCCTAGCCACTGCACTCTGATCGAGATGTGGAATTCCACGCTTCGAGCTCTGTTGATACCGCACTCACATCGGCTCCGCTCCCTCCTCTCTCTCATTCTTCTCTCCGCTCAAGTCGGTAGAGATGAGAGAGAAGAGAGTATCGTTGTGTCGGAAATAAGATCTAGGAGGAGAAGGGTGGCAGCTGCTCTAAGATTTGAATCGCTTACGAATCACCCAACCCCAATAATATTCATAAATTTTTTGAAGGTTAATAATATTCATAAAATTATGGCTCATGTTGTTAGTTAAATTATATATTTATGATGTAATAACTTATGAGTTATATAAGCAAATTTAACAACTAAATAATAATTTATATTGTTATATTTTCTCTTAGTCGAATATTTTTTCTGCTTCCACCACTGATGAATACTGATACAAGTAATTTATCTGATACAATGCAGATATCGGGTTACACAATATTTGAAAAATCCATGATGCAATACATTTTTAATATATGTTAGTTATTACACTTGTACAAAAATATAGCATATATTATTTAGAAAATCTAAAGAAATTTATTTCCAATTCACAGATAAATTTACATAAATTAGAAATATATATTACATGCATAAAAAAACTAGAAGTGAAATGATCAATAAATTATACGTGCAAGTTAATAAAATTTAAATATATTTGATGCAAAAATACGCAGGGTACACATTAATATACGCCCTCTGATCCGTGAGAAATTTGATGCATGGCTTAATTATTTTTTATTTTTTTTAATAAACGCCCTCTGATCCGGAACCATGCAACAAAAAAAGGAGATTATATATATATATATATATAGGAGTTGGCTACGGTGCTATGCATAGCATAGAGGGCCTCCGTGCTACGGTTCAATATTTGAGTTTTCAAAATTCTAACAGTCGATCTGAACCGTTCAACATGATCTCCATATGAATATGTACTTGCAAATCAAATTTTACATTTTTTAGAATTTTTTACTATTTTTTTAGATAGGTAGAAAAACACTTGATCTGAATGGTACAAAATTTTCAGATCAAGTGATTTTCTACCTATCTAAAAAAATAGTAAAAAATTCCAAAAAATATAAAATTTGGTTTGCAAGTACATATTCATGTGGAGATCATGTTGAACGGTTCGGATTGACCGTTAGGATTTTGAAAACTCAAATATTGAGCCGTAGCACGGAGGCCCTCTATGCTATGCATAGCATATTAGCAATTTCCTATATATATATATATATATATATAGATGGCTACGGTTACATTCGCAAGTATAGGTCCCTTGTTACTTGGACCATAATTCACCGATTGAAAGTCCAAATGACCGATCCAAACCGTTCATCTTGTTCTCCATATTAATATGTGCTTGGAGACCAAATTTACATTTTTTTGGAATTTTTTTTACTATTTATTAAGCCACTTTGAAAGTTTCTGATCTGGTGGTCCAGAAAATTTTACTGTTTTTTACTATTCACCATTGGATCAGAAACTTTCAAAGTGGCTTAATAAATAGTAAAAAATTCCAAAAAATGTAAAATTTGGTCTCCAAGTACATATTAATATGGAGAACAGATGAACGGTTTGGATCGGTCATTTGGACTTTGAATCGATGATTTATGGTCCAATGCACAAGGGTGCCTATGCATTGCAATGCACCATAGCCCATCTCTATATATATATAATATATAGATGGGCTACGGTTCTTCGCGAAGTAAATGGTCTTTTTTACTTCACGTCATATTTTCATTTTGAAAACCCAAACAACCGATCCGAACCGTTCAACATGTTCTAAATATTGAAATGTGCTTGGAGACTAAATTTTACATTTTTTGGAATTTTTTTACTATTTATTAAGCCACTTTGAAAATCGCTGATCCGGTGGTCCAGAAATTTTTACTGTTTTGTACTGTTCACAGTGGATCAGTGATTTTCAAAGTGGCTTAATAAATAGTAAAAAAATTCCAAAAAATATAAAATGAAAATATGGCATGAAGTAAAATTTTTGATCATTTACTTCGCGAAGTAAATTTGTACGTCAACAAATAAATAGACAGAAACATGATTTGCAGTATTAATTCTTTAGCACTTGACAACTAGGACAAACCGACAAGCTATATATCAAGCATAAACCCTTGAATTTAAATGATAACAGTAAGATATAATTAAACAGCTTGGAATCCGATGAAAAAAAAAATTAAAATTTGGATAAAGATCATCTAGCTAGCATTGTTCTCCTAATCATCACTAAAGCTAAAACGGCCTGAGAGCAAAGTTAAGCCTTTTAACAAGACCTTCAACCGTTAGAGAAACCTCCTCATCAACCTACACCAAATGAACACTAGAAATTAATGAAGTAATATAACTTTTAAAACAAAACATATCCTTCCACAATCCCAAAAACAAAATAAAAATGAAAACACAATATTTGAGAAAATTAGTATTTAATCTAGTGACAAAAAAAAAATACTTTGCATGTAAAAGATTGCAAATTTAAAATTCCACTAATTTTTTTTTGTAGATATTCAAAGATTGATGACTTTAACTCTTATTTTATTAAAAAAAATTGCAAAACTTGAGGATAGTCGACTTGCCTTTGCAGTGATGGTCATGTCAAGCGAAGAACTCGTAAATGGCACAACCAACGTACTAATAACTGTTAATCCAAGGCATTCAATCTCAGACAATGCCTTCATCAAAATTCCTTTTTGGCTCCCACAATGGATCTTGATTAGAACTCTTTTCTCAGAAATTCTGACCTCTATCTCAGGTCGTTGCCCCAACTTGGTCGATAACTCGTCGTCCAGTGAGTTGTTATTGCAAGTAGATGAGTTACATTCATCGGGAGTCGATTGCGATCTTTTTACAATAACAGCAGCTTGGACAGTTTTGTCAGTAGCTTGTGTTTCTAAAGTGTTCACCTTCTCTTGGAGTGTTTTAATGTACTTGATAGCATCATTCAAAACAGAGGCTTTATCCATCTGGAAATTATAGGCATTTATCATAATCTTTATAGGTTAATAACTTTAATAAGGTATATTATGAAAGAAAATTGATAAAGTATAAGTTTTGCATTAACTTGCTTAGAGATATAGCATTGATATTTTATTATTTTTAAAATGCATCATCTGTCTATCATACTAATTAATTGCGGCTCTAACAAAAAGATATGTTATCTTATATTCTTATGTAAATAAATAAATGGCAATTGATATGTTGGATTGCATACCCTGGTTAGGCCAGGAACAAGAGAAGATAATGCAATGAATTTTTGAGTGAGCTTCTCTCTTCTCTTTCTCTCTGCCATTACATGATCTTTCTTATTCAACGTGGTCGAGTCAATCACCGGATCGGCCGAACTGGTACTGTTCTTTTCTATCTCGCCACCAGCCATCGTCGTCACTTCATGGCTCCTCTTTCTCCCTTTACGCGATCTTGAACTTGGATTCGAGTTACCTGATCCTGTACCATCTGACTTGTCAAGTCCCTCCTTTTGTTTTGTGAAGCAAGAATTCCAACTCTTGTTTCTCGGTCTCTTTATCTTCTTAGCTTCATCGTCGTCAACTACATTGTTAGAAAAGTTGCTTTGTGGTTGTGGCGATGTGGTGTATAGTTCGGGACTTTGATTAAGATCCGAGTTTGAATTTGACAAGCAGCATTCGGGCGAGATAGAAGAAAGGTCAGGTATCATAGGGGATAGTGCGAATTCATGATCAAATTGCTCAAAATCTTGGAAAAAGGATGAATAGTCCATTTCCTACATTGCATGAAATTCAAAATGTTGTCAACACTTTTGGTCCTTTTTGGTTGGATAGTTTTGTGTATATAAAAATCTACCTGCACGTTATTCAGTCAACATAATATCAATGTAATGCCAAATTGTGGAAACTCGATCGAGTGCCCAATTATTCTTTTCTTAAATGATTTAAAAAAAAATCTTATCAACAAATTGGGAATTAAACGAACCATCTGTTAAACCAAAAATTACTTTATTAGAGGAGGAATTAAATTATTACAATGTTGATGTTCCAGTACGTCCTTTACTTATTAATAATTGAAGATCTTTCAAATATAATAGGAGTGATGCTACGGTGCTTTGGGAAGTAAAGATGGTGGTTTACTTCCCGCTCATATCTCCATTTTCAAAGTTCAAATAGTCGATCCGAACTTCTCAACATAATCTTCCTATTGATATGTGCTTGGAAACCAAATTTTATATTTTTTGAAAATTTTTTACTATTTATTTAAATTTTTTGAAAATCACAGCTTTTCATTAAATAAAAACTAATAAAAAAAAATTTAAAAAACACTGATTTTCAAAAATTCTTAAAAAATAGTGAAAAATTTCCAAAAAATGTAAAATGTGGTCTCCAAGCACATATTAATATGAAGATCATGTTGAGAAATTCAGATCGACTATTTGAACTTTGAAAATGGAGATATGAGCGGGAAGTAAAACACCTTTTTTACTTCCCAAAGCACCGTAGCATCACTCAATATAATAGTACCATTATTAGTGAATGCATTAAAAAGAAGAAGAAAAAAATGAGTTCTTACGAAGTTCATGAGACTGCCAGCATTCGATGGCTCCATGTAGAATTCTATGAAGAAACCAAAGATCTAATTAAAATATTAAATACAGCCTTGGTATAGATTACTCTTCAACTTTTGTATGGCACAATTAATATAGCTTTTTTAACTAGTTCAACCGGCCTAGACAGTAGACAATGTCATTCCTGTGAAAGGTTTTATTTAAAGTTCTGATTTGAACTAATATTTTCTATGAAATATAAGATGAAAATATAAGATGAAAGTAGACTTACATGAAGTTATCAGAACTTTTAACTGAATGAAGAACCAGTAAGAACAGAAATGAATTCTGCAAGCTAATTAACACGGATAAGGAAGCCTGGTAGTATTATAGGGAAGAGGAATGATATACTTCTATAAATAGATGTGAACTGAACTGAACACAATTAATAGTAAAGAAGATATGGCATCGATGGCTTGATGAGTGATGACCACAAAAATAATTTTTGTTTATTCTTTCTTTTTCCACGGAATAGATTATAGATACCCATACCACATTACCACGTCCCGGCAAGCATGTAGATCCGTCTGCTCCGGTGCAAGGTGTATTATTCAATACGAGGATTAATTAATTAATTAGTTCGTCGTCTAACCTGTTAGCCAACCATAACCGTGCAATTGGGTACGTACGATACGGGTTGAAAATTGTGCTATCGATTTCACTTTGTCAAACAAATCACATGAGATTTTGCATTCAAGTAACTAAATATATATATAGATGGGGTATGGTGAGTTGTCAAGTAAGGATTTTGTTTTACTTCACGCTCATATCTCCGTTTTCAAAGACCAAATAATCGATCCGAACCGCTCAACATGATATCCATATTGAAATGTGCTTGGAGGTCAAATTTATATTTTTTTACTATGTTTTTAGATAGGTAGAAAACCATTGTTTTTGGACGGAAACTGGACCATAAAAACAACGATTTTGAAATATTCTAAAAAATTAGTAAACAATTTTCAAAAAATGAAAAGTTTGGTCTCCTAGCACATTTAATTATGAAGATCATGTTGAGCTGTTCGGATCGATTATTGGTCTTTGAAAACGGATATATGAGCGTGAAGTAAAACAGATCCTTCCTTTTCGCACGTCACATGCTCATCTATATATATATTTAGTTACTTGAATGCAAAATCCATGTGATTTGTTTGACAAAGTGAAATCGATAGCACAATTTTCAACCCGTATCGTACGTACCCAATTGCACGGTTTATGGTTGGCTAACAGGTTAGACGACGAATTAATTAATTAATTAATCCTCGTATTGAATAATACACCTTGCACCGGAGCAGACGGATCTACATGCTTGCCGGGACGTGGTAATGTGGTATGGGTATCTATAATCTATTCCGTGGAAAAAGAAAGAATAAACAAAAATTATTTTGTGGTCATCACTCATCAAGCCATCGATGCCATATCTTCTTTACTATTATTGTGTTCAGTTCAGTTCACATCTATTTATAGAAGTATATCATTCCTCTTCCCTATAATACTACCAGGCTTCCTTATCCGTGTTAATTAGCTTGCAGAATTCATTTCTGTTCTTACTGGTTCTTCATTCAGTTAAAAGTTCTGATAACTTCATGTAAGTCTACTTTCATCTTATATTTTCATCTTATATTTCATAGAAAATATTAGTTCAAATCAGAACTTTAATAAAACCTTTCACAGAATGACATTGTGTCTACTGTCTAGGCCGGTTGAACTAGTTAAAAAAGCTATATTAATTGTGCCATACAAAAGTTGAAGAGTAATCTATACCAAGGCTGTATTTAATATTTTAATTAGATCTTGGTTTCTTCAAGAATTCTACATGGAGCCATCGAATGCTGGCAGTCTCATGAACTTCGTAAGAACTCATTTTTTTTTCTTCTTTAATGCATTCACTAATAATGGTACTATTATATTGAGTGATGCTACGGTGCTTTGGGAAGTAAAAAGTGTTTTACTTCCCGCTCATATCTCCATTTTCAAAGTTCAAATAGTCGATCTGAATTTCTCAACATGATCTTCATATTAATATGTGCTTGGAGACCACATTTTACATTTTTTGGAAATTTTTCACTATTTTTTAAGAATTTTTGAAAATCAGTGTTTTTTGAATTTTTTTTATTAGTTTTTATTTAATGAAAAGCTGTGATTTTCAAAAATTTTATAAATAGTAAAAAATTTCAAAAAATATAAAATTTGGTTTCCAGCACATATCAATAGGAAGATTATGTTGAGAAGTTCGGATCGACTATTTGAACTTTGAAAATGGAGATATGAGCGGGAAGTAAACCACCCTCTTTACTTCCCAAAGCACCGTAGCATCACTCATATTATATTTGAAAGATCTTCAATTATTAATAAGTAAAGGCGTACTGGAACATCAACATTGTAATAATTTAATTCCTCCTCTAATAAAGTAATTTTGGTTTAACAGATGGTTCGTTTAATTCCCAATTTGTTGATAAGATTTTTTTTTAAATCATTTAAGAAAAGAATAATTGGGCACTCGATCGAGTTTCCACAATTTGGCATTACATTGATATTATGTTGACTGAATAACGTGCAGGTAGATTTTTATATACACAAAACTATCCAACCAAAAAGGACCAAAAGTGTTGACAACATTTTGAATTTCATGCAATGTAGGAAATGGACTATTCATCCTTTTTCCAAGATTTTGAGCAATTTGATCATGAATTCGCACTATCCCCTATGATACCTGACCTTTCTTCTATCTCGCCCGAATGCTGCTTGTCAAATTCAAACTCGGATCTTAATCAAAGTCCCGAACTGTACACCACATCGCCACAACCACAAAGCAACTTTTCTAACAATGTAGTTGACGACGATGAAGCTAAGAAGATAAAGAGACCGAGAAACAAGAGTTGGAATTCTTGCTTCACAAAACAAAAGGAGGACTTGACAAGTCAATGGTACAGGATCAGGTAACTCGAATCCAAGTTCAAGATCGCGTAAAGGGAGAAAGAGGAGCCATGAAGTGACGACGATGGCTGTGGCGAGATAGAAAAGAACAGTACCAGTTCGGCCGATCCGGTGATTGACTCGACCACGTTGAATAAGAAGATCATGTAATGGCGAGAGAAAGAGAAGAGAAAGCTCACTCAAAAATTCATTGCATTATCTTCTCTTGTTCCTGGCCTAACCAGGGTATGCAATCCAACATATCAATTGCCATTTATTTATTTACATAAAATATAAATAACTATCTTTTTGTTAGAGCCGCAATTAATTAGTATGATAGACAGATGATGCATTTTAAAAATAATAAAATATCAATGCTATATCTCTAAGCAAGTTAATGCAAAACTTATACTTTATCAATTTTCTTTCATAATATACCTTATTAAAGTTTATTCCTATATAAGATTATGATAATGCCTATAATTTCCAGATGGATAAAGCCTCTGTTTTGAATGATGCTATCAAGTACATTAAAACACTCCAAGAGAAGGTGAAACTTTAGAAACACAAGCTACTGACAAACTGTCCAAGCTGCTGTTATTGTAAAAAGATCGCAATCGACTCCCGATGAATGTAACTCATCTACTTGCAATAACAACTCACTGGACGACGAGTTATCGACCAAGTTGGGGCAACGACCTGAGATAGAGGTCAGAATTTCTGAGAAAAGAGTTCTAATCAAGATCCATTGTGGGAGCCAAAAAGGAATTTTGATGAAGGCATTGTCTGAGATTGAATGCCTTGGATTAACAGTTATTAGTACGTTGGTTGTGCCATTTACGAGTTCTTCGCTTGACATGACCATCACTGCAAAGGCAAGTCGACTATCCTCAAGTTTTGCAATTTTTTTTAATAAAATAGAGTTAAAGTCATCAATCTTGAATATCTACAAAAAAAATTAGTGGAATTTTAAATTTGCAATCTTTTACATGCAAGTATTTTTTTTTTGTCACTAGATTAAATACTAATTTCTCAAATATGTGTTTTCATTTTTATTTTGTTTTTGGGATTGTGGAAGGATATGTTTTGTTTTAAAAGTTATATTACTTCATTAATTTCTAGTGTTCATTTGGTGTAGGTTGATGAGGAGGTTTCTTAACGGTGAAGGTCTTGTTAAAAGGCTTAACTTTGCTCTCAGGCCGTTTTGCTTTAGTGATGATTAGGAGAACAATGCTAGCTAGATGATCTTTATCCAAATTTTAATTTTTTTTTTTCATCGGATTCCAAGCTGTATAATTATATCTTACTGTTATCATTTAAATTCAAGGGTTTATGCTTGATATATAGCTTGTCGGTTTGTCCTAGTTGTCAAGTGCTAAAGAATTAATACTGCAAATCATGTTTCTGTCTATTTATTGTTGACGTACAAATTTACTTCGCGAAGTAAATGATCAAAAATTTTACTTCATGCCATATTTTCATTTTATATTTTTTGGAATTTTTTACTATTTATTAAGCCACTTTGAAAATCACTGATCCACTGTGAACAGTACAAAACAGTAAAAATTTCTGGACCACCGATCAGCGATTTTCAAAGTGGCTTAATAAATAGTAAAAAAATTCCAAAAATGTAAAATTTAGTCTCCAAGCACATTTCAATATTTATAACATGTTGAACGGTTCGGATCGGTTGTTTGGGTTTCAAAATGAAAATATGACGTGAAGTAAAAAAGACCATTTACTTCGTGAAGAACCGTAGCCCATCTAATATAATATATATAGAGATGGGCTATGGTGCATTGCAATGCATAGGCACCCTTGTGCCTTGGACCATAAATCATCGATTCAAAGTCCAAATGACCGATCCAAACCGTTCATCTTGTTCTCCATATTAGTTGTACTTGAGACCAAATTTTACATTTTTTGGAATTTTTTTACTATTTATTAAGCCACTTTGAAAGTTTCTGATCCAATGGTGAATAGTAAAAACAGTAAAATTTTCTGGACCACCAGATCAGAAACTTTTCAAAGTGGCTTAATAATAGTAAAAAAATTCCAAAAAATGTAAAATTTGGTCTCCAAGCACATATAATATGGAGAACAAGATGAACGGTTTGGATCGGTCATTTGGACTTTGAATCGTGATTTATGGTCCAATGCACAAGGGTTCCTATGCATTGCAATGTATAATAGCCCATCTATATATAATATATATATATAGGAAATTGCTAATAGCTATGCATAGCATAGAGGGCCTCCGTGCTACGGCTCAATATTGAGTTTTCAAACCTAACGGTCAATCCGAACCGTTCAACATGATCTCCACATGAATATGTACTTGCAAACCAAATTTTATATTTTTTAGAATTTTTTACTATTTTTTTAGATAGGTAGAAAATCACTTGATCTGAAAATTTTGTACCATTCAGATCAAGTGTTTTTCTACCTATCTAAAAAAATAGTAAAAAAATTCTAAAAAATGTAAAATTTGATTTGCAAGTACATATTCATATGGAGATCATGTTGAACGGTTCAGATCGACTGTTAGAATTTTGAAAACTCAAATATTGAACCGTAGCACGGAGGCCCTCTATGCTATGCATAGCACGGAGGCCCTCTATGCTATGCATAGCACCGTAGCCAACTCCTATATATATATATATATATATATATATATATATATATAATCTCCTTTTTTTATTGCATGGTTCCGGATCAGAGGGCGTTTATTAAAAAAAAATAAAAAATAATTAAGCCATGCATCAAATTTCTCACGGATCAGAGGGCGTATATTAATGTGTACCCTGCGTATTTTTGCATCAAATATATTTAAATTTTATTAACTTGCACGTATAATTTATTGATCATTTCACTTCTAGTTTTTTTATGCATGTAATATATATTTCTAATTTATGTAAATTTATCTGTGAATTGGAAATAAATTTCTTTAGATTTTCTAAATAATATATGCTATATTTTTGTACAAGTGTAATAACTAACATATATTAAAAATGTATTGCATCATGGATTTTTCAAATATTGTGTAACCCGATATCTGCATTGTATCAGATAAATTACTTGTATCAGTATTCATCAGTGGTGGAAGCAGAACAAATATTCGACTAAGAGAAAATATAACAATATAAATTATTATTTAGTTGTTAAATTTGCTTATATAACTCATAAGTTATTACATCATAAATATATAATTTAACTAACAACATGAGCCATAATTTTATGAATATTATTAACCTTCAAAAAATTTATGAATATTATTGGGGTTAGGTGATTCGTAAGCGATTCAAATCTTAGAGCAGCTGCCACCCTTCTCCTCCTAGATCTTATTTCCGACACAACGATACTCTCTTCTCTCTCATCTCTACCGACTTGAGCGGAGAGAAGAATGAGAGAGAGGAGGGAGCGGAGCCGATGTGAGTGCGGTATCAACAGAGCTCGAAGCGTGGAATTCCACATCTCGATCAGAGTGCAGTGGCTAGGACGAGAACGGATTTAGTCACGAAAAGATGGAGGATAAGAATGAAAGGTAGATCCTTAAACCAAAGCCGGTTCAAGGTAGAACATTGGTGGATGGGACATGAAGGATTCCAAGACTCATGGGAACCACAATGGAGAGAGTTCAGAGGTTTACCTTGGAAGGAAAGAATGGAGATGATGAAGAGAAACATGCAAGATTGGGCAAAATCAAACATGAGATGGAGGAGGCATGATGACAGCATGCATGAGATTTTTATTTTATTTTGATGAAAAGCGTGCATGAGATGGAGGAGGCATGATGACATGATGTGATGCAGCGAACCATATCCGTTTATTAGGATCGTACTTCTGAATTTTGATTCCACTTCCACATGCCTCTTCTGACTACTAGCAATAAAAATATGGTTCAGTTTCAATCAAGCAGCTGGGACCTGCTCTTCAGCTTCAATCAGGCAGCTAGGACGGAGGACCCCACTTTTTCTTGATCCTTCCGGTCATGGGCCGAACATAGTGGTAGAGAGAGGGGCTAAGCCCGAATCAATATCCTGCCGGACACCGTGGAAGATTGTCCTAACTTTACGGTTTGGAATTTACTCTCAGCCGGTTTGAAATTTGGGCTAGTACAGGAGACAGTATTAATTGGGTTTTTGAGATTCGTGTCGAGTTAATAGAACGGTCAGATCCATTAATTGTAAGAGATTCTCTTTTCAAGTACCTGGAAGGATGTGAATTCGCTAAGCACCCCCCTCTCCTGGTGAATTCATATCCTTTGTATCAACGGAATGTGTGTTAATAGATTTGGACCGTCCTATTGAGATCCGCACTAATATTAAGGACCCTATATGTCATAGGAGTGGACCGGATTGGCTCCGATCCTGATTAGATGGTCGAGATGCAATAAACTCAAAAGATGCTCTTTTGAGTTAATGCAGAAGATGCGGACTCCCCCACCCCCCACCCACCCACACATCTTATAATTTATAATTTATAATTTCGTCCATTAAATTTTATGAGTTTCATATTATTAATATCTTTCAACTCCTCTTATCAAATGAAATTACATTATGTTTGATTTTTTAGTTCCCAATCTTTATTTTCTAGTTTCGCCTCTGCTTTCAATCACGATACTTCACAAGTAGAACTAGGATGTTCTTAAGCTCACCAAGCCTAAATTTTTATTAATATCCAAAATAATTAAACAATTTCACAATCTACACCCTGACATAGAAGAATTCGAAAAATGTCCAAATCGGAAACAAAGTTTCCGGTTTTAAGCCTCATTTCCGGAAAAAAAAAAATTCCCAGTCCCAGCCTCTCCAAATCCGGAGATTAAATTTCCAATTTTAGAGCCTGGAACCGAAAATTTATTTCCCGATTCTATGTTTTTTTTATTAAAAAACATAAAATCCGGGAATTATGTCCCGGTTGTATGTTTTTTTTTTAAATAGAAAATACTATAATTTATTTTTTTTGTATTGAAATATTAGAAATATTTTATATATTTCTTTAAAAATAGATGGAATACTATATAATTTGATTTATTAGAAAGACTGTAACAAATAACTCGGATCAACATTTTCATGCTGGATTTTTCGCGGCTGTAAGAAAATTAAAACTATTTCTTTGTGTGTTATTGGAAAAAAATAAAAATATTTGAATCTGAGTTATTGATCCCGGTTCAAAAGTCACTTCTAGGTAAATATAGAAAATATTTGAATTCTTCTATTTTTGAAAAAACAAAAACTTAAATAATGAATCCGGACATCTCTGACAAAGAATATTTAAATAACTTAAAGTTTTAGTTTTTTCAAATATAGAAGGATCACAATATTTTTGTATTTATCTAGAAGTGACTTTTGAACCAGGATTAATAATTCAGATTCAAAATATTTTTATTTTTTTCAAATAACACACAAAGAAATATTTTAATATTTCTTACAGCTGCGAAAAATTCGGCCTGAAAAATGTTGATCCGGGTTATTTGTCGCAATCTTTCAAATAAATCAAATTATATAGTATTCCATCTTATTTTCAAAGAAATATATAAAATATTTGTAATATTTCAATACAAAAAATAAATAAATTATAACATTTTCTGTTTTAAAAAAAAACATAGAACTGGAACTTTTTTTCCGGAAAGGAGGCTCAAAACCGGAAACTTTTTTTCCAGTTTGGGCATTTTTCGAATTCTTCTGCGTCAGGGTGTAGATTGTGAAATTGTTTAATTATTTTGGGTATTAATAAAAATTTCGGCTCACCAAGTCATTGTCGAGTTTAACTTCAAAACTTATCGAATTAACTTGAAATAATAAATTTATTGAAATTAATCTACTTCACGAGTGACGCGTTTACATACAAAATTTATAAATTTTCGAATTACTTTAGTATAACATTGAGTAATAGAGAAATAACAAAAAACAATTGTATTAAAATTAACTTATAAGTCTTTTTTTTTTTACCACTTGACTATATACTAAATTAATTTATATGTTTATATGTAACGCATTACTTCTTAAACAGTTAGATTCATTTTTAAAGTCAATTTAATATGTTTTAGAGTTTAAACTCAATGTAACTAATGAGCTTCAAAATAGCCGTGCTCGTACTTCATTTAAATGTCCTTTCTTTTCGTTCCGATGCATTGATGCTAGTTTTGTCTGTCCTGCTATTCAAAAGAAAAAGTAAAAGGGTGGATTTTATTATTCAAACTTAGTCGTTTAATTAAAACGAATTAATCGGATCAATCT